>JAQSLM010000069.1:0-13862 GCA_029378335.1 Agrilus mali | reverse complement strand
ATTTTTAGCGAATTGTTATTAACATTTTTATAACTCTATAAGCTTAAAATAATGAAAAATTTAACCCTATTCTAAGCAGAAAGTTGAATATAAATAAGAATTATTTTTTGGATGCCACAAAAATCAAGAATTTATCGATTTTGTCTTCAAGATGAAAACGATATCAGAAATAAGGTGCTTATTTGAGACACAACATAATATTAAAATGAAAAACTCGAGAAAAATAAGTTCCCTTGCTCAAGATCTTGCGTATATCTCTTTTGTTGAATTATTATCACTTTCAAAGTACGTATACAGTGTGGACGGTCTTTTAAGGTTTTTTGAATAATTACTTTTGCTATGAAGTAAAAATATTTTAATATTTCTATTGGAGTTTCGTGACGAATTGAACAGCAAAAATCTGCAACTTTTCCGTTGTAGCGCTCCTCTATGTGCAGAATATCTTGATGAAACCACTCACCAAGTTCATCTGATACTGCTCCAAAATTTGCAGGGAGAAAATATAAGGAGAGTCCAAAATATGAAGTTTAAGGGTCATTTTAAAGTTTCAAGGGAAGAAAGAAATTCTTGGATGATATCCTAATAGTCTTCATTTTTTTTTGTTTCCAAGGAAATTATGACACACTTCTACAAAAGCGGTCCATGCCCTTTTTTCAACTTCATTCAGGTTCATTTTAAAATGTACATCCTTCATGAACTCACGTATTCGAGGGCCTACAAAGAATCCTTCTTTCAATTTCGCATCGCTGATTCGGGGAAACTACGTTTTCAGGTACTGAAAGCCTTCACGATCCTTGTTCATGGCTTTTACAAAGTTTTTCATAAGACACCTTTATATGGAGTGGTGATAAAAATGTTTTTCACTTTGAATTAAAAGTTTTTCATTTACATTCTTGAATCCAGGCGTCAAACTAGTTCTTCGTGGCCAGCTTTTTACTATGTAGTGTTTATCTCTCGCGACATGGAGAAAAATTTTATTCTTCATTTTCGTTTTATTTTGGCTTGGTCAGCCTAAAAAAATTGTCAAATCGTGGCGCCCCAGGAATCGTACTCTTGAGATCCGATGGTCCGCGGGTAGCAAAGACAGTCCGCCTTTTAGCTGTCGAAGTGGCTGGCATTCGCATAATAGTTAGGCGAATGTAATAAGGCGAGGTTTTGCTACAAGGTACTATACAACTACCTACAAAGAAAACTTCGAGTGTCATGAAAATTGACCATAAAAATAAAATAGTTGGAGAAATAACCTGGAATTTGGCTATTCCAAAATACTAAAGAAGATTGAGGTGTTAAGCTAGTTCCAAAATAATTCGTATTTTGAATTTCCTGTCGGTATTCTGCTGGTACCTGGCTGAAAAGGATTTCGGTATCGTTATTTGATTAAACTGCCTATGTGAAGTGCGAATCTAATGACAATTTTAAGTAAGTTTCTTTATAGAATTAAGATTTGTGTTTTATTATTATTGTTTACTTTTTATTCAGTTATTGTATTTGATGGTTTGTATTTCTTATTGTCATTTGTTTTTAAATAGGGGTTTGTGTATTCATCCGCTGCTTATTATTTAATATTGAATAAAATACTAAAAACGAATTTATTCCCTGAAGGGTCGCATCGCACAGTTAAGCGAGAAAAGTGAAGAAAAAGTGATTGTGGAAGTGAAATAGTTATTAAATTGTTGTTATTTTTTGATCAAGTTAATAAATAAAAGTGTTGAAATATACGTGATATTAAAATACGTAACAATATGTAGAGGGAAAATTGTTTCTTTTTGTTTTTTTTAGTCACTTACTTAACTTAGTTACATGAAAATCAAGTGAAAGTGGATGGCGATATTTATATGATAAAACGCAGTGCAGCTGTCTATACCCTAAAAATAAAACTTCTTTGTGTTTGTGACTTAATAAATTATGACGTTTTTCAGTGGTATATATTTACCTAGGATGCAGACGTAAAAGGTTTCATCTTTGTGAAAACTCATGAAAATAGGACGTATATCGCGATTGCCAAAATTTACCTCTTTGTAGATTTTCTGATTAATGTAACGTTGCAGCTGCTACTATAAAACATGTTTTCCCTTTGAGGTATCATCACAGGCTTCATTAGTATCAGAAACGTTATGCTCTGTTGGTGCATTGTGCACGTTACAAGCGTTGGTATTTCATATAGCAAATATATGCAAATAAACAGTACATATGTGTACTGCCAAAGAAACTAAGTTAAATTTTAACTGCCGTTACCAAAGGCGGTTCAGAATTTATTCAGTAACCAAATATTATTTACCAAATCTAGAAGAAACGCTTTAATTGACTGTAGAATATTTTCGTAAACAAATTTCATGGTTTAAGTAATTCATTTCTATGAATTAAATAATTTTGAAGATATGGTACTCTAATTGTTTGTTTTTATTCTTCAAACAGGTAATTCCTTAAGTAGTGAATAACCGTTCAATGGCATATGATTTCAATATTATTAATCTTCAGTTGTCTGTCTAATAGTAGCTAAAATTATATATTTTTTCTATTTAATTCAACCTACGTATTACTAAGGAACATTTACAAATGATATATTTATTTGTCACAAGAATTATTAATTTCTTGTTTCGTTTTTCTTTTCTGGAATTTATAAAGGCGTAGAAGGGAAACGTCGTCTTGCAGGAAGGAGGTAGAGGGAAGAAGGAGGAACTTTAACATGCCATAACCTGACCCACGTATTTAATGCTACATAATCATAAATAATAATGTTCTACTATATGGATGTATGTATGTCAATGTTATACAGCAATTTTCATATGCATGGTCACCAAATGCATTCATATCAGTTGGCAAACATGATACATGCCTTTTTATTAAGATTAAAAAATTTTTAATTCAGGACGAGGCAATCCTTGCATTATTTATAGTAACAATGCTACTAACTTTGTTGGGGCTAATAATCACTTAAAGGAAATGCATGAATCTTTTAAAAGTATACAACATGTAGGAACAATTGAGAATTTCCTGGAAAATTTGGAAATACAGTGGAAGTTCATTCCACCTCGTTGTCCCCACTGAGTGGAGGAATTTAAGAAGCTGCAATCAAAAGAGCTAATTACCACATAACACGTAAAGTAGGAAACGTCCATATTACTTGTGAACAATTGAGTACAGTTCTTGCGCAAATACAAGCGATTTTGAACTGTCGCGTCGCCCTCTTTGTGGATTGTCGAATGATCCCACAGATTTAAATTGTCTTAAATTACTCCAGGACACTTTTTAATAGGCAGCAGTTTAACGTGCTATCGCTTTGTGTGCCATGGAAGTAAACATCAAAATTTTACTTTCAGTTTAATTATGTTGAAAAAACTAGAAAGCATACGCGAAATGCTGTAGAGGAAATTATTTAGCACTGATAGAATTGTAAAATTTCATACAAATTTGTTAAGGCGTTTGTCACGTAGTGCTCATATTTTTCCAAAATTATATTTCATTTTAATTGTTGTTTATTTCATTAATTACATTTGTTCTAATTGTCTAAATGTCCACCTTCAGTCCCAACATGCAGCTCTTTTATTTCTTTCGTCTTCTTCTTGGGCAATACAACCTGTAGTCGCTTCTTGGTCCCGTCCGGACTTTCCCAGATTCCTTTAAAGACTCCATTCTCGAGCTTTAGGGAATCCCATTGGGCCCAATAACATTTTGTCGTAGTACACAGGAGACTTACGTCCGCCCACGTTGGTTGAGATTCTCCTGTCTCCTTCCATTTCATGATGGGTCCTAGGTCATCATCGGTTTTCTGTTTCTTAATCAGCACTGTGTCTTCCCACTTCTCTTGTTTCTTCACGGTGGTATGTAGGCATTGAACTTGTTCTAACCCTTTTTTTCGTTTCACAGAAGAACAATGCTTGCAATTCCGTGGGCATGATCGTCTTGATAAGGCGTCGGCATTACTATGGTGTTTCCCTGGCCGATGTTCAATTTTGAAATTGTATTCTTGTAAACGCGGTAACCATCTGGCCACTTGTCCTTCAGGGTTTCGGAAATGCAGCAACCATTCAAGAGAAGAGTGGTCAGTTCTCAGCAGAAATTCTCGCCCCTAAAAATATTTTTGGAAGTGTTCTATAGTTTTTACGGCGGCTTATAGTTCTCGGCGGGTCACACAATAATTATTTTCGGGCTTTGACAGTGTCTTGCTAAAACATGCGATTACTGTTTTTTTACCGTCTTGAACATGGTAAAGAACCCCTCCAATACCCACATTTCTCGCATCGGTGTCGACAATGAATGTTTTTCCAAATTCGGAATAAGTCAAAATCGGGGTGTAAGACAACTTAAAAAAGCTTCTTGACAGGTGTTCGTCCAGTCAAATGGCACTCCATTCTCGGTAAGTCTATGCAAGGGGCGAGCCACATCCGCAAATCCCATCACGAATCTTCTATAGTACGAACATAATCCTAAGAAACTCCTCAATTCATGCTGACTCGTTGGTTGCGGCCAATTGCGAACTGCCTCGATCTTATCATCTGTACCAACTACTTGGTATGACATGGCCTAGGTATTTCACTTCACTTTTAATGGGATTTAATTTTAGCTTTGCTGCTGTGAATTTTTAAAGTACTCTGCTTTGATTGGCGAGATGGTTTTCAAACGTTCGCTCAAACACAATAACTGACCAAGAGACCTTCCCATCGAATGTTGGTGGTTTTATTCTCGACATTCTAACACTTCCATCTTCGCTTTTGTTTAATTTTGGGTATTCTTGAACGTTTAGATTGGTCTTCATTTCGTCTAATTCCTTTTGAAACTTTTTGTGTGCGGCACTTACTTCCTTTAACTCTTCTTGAACTTCTACTCTTACTTCCTTTAACTCTTCCTGAACTTCTACTCTTACTTCCTTTAACTGTTCTTTCTATCCTTCTTGCTAAATTTTTTATTGCTCTCATATCTTCAATCAATTTCTCTTGACCAGCCTCAATTTCTTCTTGGTCTGCTTAAATTTTTTCCTTGCCTGCTTTAATTTCTTCCTTCATTACCACCTTAATTTCTTCCTGACCTGCCCTCATTTCTTCCTAGCCTGCCTTCATTTCTTCCTGGACTGCCTTCATTTCTTTCTTTATTTCTACCTGGCCTGCCTTCATTTCTTTAAGCATTTCCATCAAAAATTTCATCTGCTCCTCCATTTTTGCCGCTTGACTTCTTCTTACTGGCATAAATCCTTACTCCTGACACCAATTGTTACGTAATTTACAATATCACGCACACTTCTCTCGACACTTTCAGTAATGAATTCGCACACAACAACAATTCAATAACTATTTCGCTTTTTAATCACTTTTTAAGTGTAATAAATATTGAAGCTGACCGAAGACGGGACAACATAAGTATGGATCGACGACATGCGTCCACAGTTCCAAGAGGAAAAGGCGAGCGAGGTATTCGCCAAGTATAAAATAAATTTGTATCCTTATTTCGAGGTGATGGAATTGATGACGACACATGGTGGAGGAATCGTTCTACCAGTAAAAAAGAAAATTATTAATTGTAATAGGTATGTCACGAGTGGTATGGTTTTCCAAAATGATATTTCCTTTTATTTTTTTATTTTTTTTAATTTTTTTATTTCAATTTTTTTATTCTTTCATTAGTTACATTTGTTCTAATTTGGAAATGCAACGTATTGGTTTTACGAAACAAGGAACCTCCATACGGAAATGCGACATGATTGCACGGCAAAAGTTGGCCGTGACCAACTTGCAAATTTCCGTTTATAAAAGAATTAGTTTTGACAGTGAGGTAGTAATAAGAAATAATAATAAAGAAGAATACAGTGGAGGTGAAGATCGAGTCAGCGAGTCAGAAGGGTTAGGGGGTGTAGCGGGTTGCCGCTATAACTCACCCTAATGCCCGTTAAGAGTGCCTGCCATTCCTAACGCCCCTAGTTGGTAGTTAATTAAGCAAGTAGTTTTAAGTTATATTTATTATTAGTTTATAAGTGTTATTTGTTATATAAGCCACTGTTTAATCAATTAAACCATATAAAATTCGCTCTTCTTTATGAAAATCGTTCTTGCATTGTAATCAAATCCTGTGGTTCTATCTCCTATGACAATACTGATAATAATTCCGAAACTTGTTGATTTTGAAAACTACTTATGAAAAGATTAAACGACTTAAGTTGCCCACTTTCGGTATTCTGAATGTTATCGTTTAACCAAGGTTTTTAATTAACACCTAATCTAGCCTAATTTAACGCGAAATCAATAATTTTTATTACGAAATAAAAAATGTTTTTTGTAAATGCCCCTTAACTTACTAAAACTAATTTTGATAACATTGTAAAAGTATATATTAAGAACGTACAGGAAAATGTAACTGCGGCTTAATGGCATCCAGTCCTTGAGCATATTGAAAATACCACAAAAAAAAGGTGTGGGTTTGAATGGTCTAAGAAAGTGATACAACGCGTCCAAATTATTTAATCATCGAACACATATCCTTTAGCAATTTATTTACAACTCTCACAAATTACAATTTCCTCAAACACGTAACGATGTAACTACTATTTGAATACTTTCTTCCTGTGCTGTAAATATCATTTTTTTACTAATAAGATTAACCAACGAACACTCATATAATTTATGAATCTATAAACGAGCCCAATTAGATAGATGCAATGCATCGACATTATTTAAGTCATGCACTATTTATCCTTCTACTGTTTTTTAAGTTGTGACGTAGGATGAGGTCTTACAACTTTTGACCACCGCGTCAACCCAGATCGGCCGTCAAATTTAATTAGACATCTAAAATTTAAACTATTTATTTGGTAAAAACCGAAAAACTGTATATTCGTGTGCTAGTTTGGTATATTTTTAAAAAACTCTATAGTTTTGGTTTCAACTTTGTGACAGTCCATGATTACGGGATGAATTTCAAATAAAACACACTTTGCAATGTCACTTAATTTTATTTCTTACCACTGGACCGGTTTCGACTTACAAAGTCATTATCAACAGTACTGTTGATAATGACTTTGTAAGTCGAAACCGGTCCAGTGGTAAGAAATAAAATTAAGTGACATTGCAAAGTGTGTTTTATTTGAAATTCATCCCGTAGTTTGGTATAGTTTGATGCGAGATGTGCTTTTCACTGCATCGCATTGTTCTTTGTATTCAGCATAATATTTCTTGATTTCAGTATTAGTTCAATAATAACTGTGAAAGGTCTTAGTAAGAACTAATCTAAAACAAATAGAGAATTAGCGAAGTCTGATGAACGTCCTATACACTCGAATGAATATCGTTTTTCATAACCCAGTTTGGAATCCTTTAGAAAAATAGTTAATTTAGAACTAAAATAGCTGTTGCTTACCTTTTAGAATCTATAGGTATCTATGTAATATGCAAAATTTCTTTAATTAACTCTATCAATGAGTTTTCCATACCTTATGCACATTAATCTACAACTTAAATTTTAAGATCTTTAAAATAAATAAGTTGGGACTCTCTTACGGGACAATGAAAGATTATCCGCAATTTTCAGGACACCCTTGCAACTAAACAAATAAAATTCTATTCTAACAAACTAATTGTAGGTAAGTAGGTAGGTGTTAGAAGAGACAAAAGAAATTAAGCATTTACGCATATAACTTATTGCAGCGTATATAAAATTGATGTAGGCACATCTGTCAACTAAATAAGCGGAATTAAACTGCTTAATGAGACACAGTTACGGAAATCTGTACAGATTAAATGGAACGGCTACGGACATTTCTTGATAAAAACAACCTGGAAAAAGTAACGTCATTATCAACTTCAGATTTGGATCTAATCGAAAAAGCAACCGAATTAGACCTTTTCTATGTTCAAATAAAAACGACTTTAGCATCTGAAGGAAAAAGATAATACTCCATGAAAAAAACAGATTGCTTAATAGAAATTTTAGAACAGAAAAAAAATTTGTCTTTATGTAGTAATCCAATCAAAAAGAATAAGAAGTTTTGGACATATATTTCGTAAAAAGCCAATGAAATGGAAAAGTGAGATACTCTTAATCAAAGATAAGTTGTTAAAAGTGAATGAGGGCATTGTTTGCAGGAAATTCGATGTTGGGATTTATTTGGTTAGCAACTAATTTTATCACAATCATAAAGGTGTTTTAGAATGAATTTTCGAAAAAGATAAGTGAGAATAAACAAAAACAAATTTTTATTCATTTTCGAGTATTCTTATTTTATAATTTCTGAAAAAAATGCAAGCAATACTTCTAAGAAATAACTATTAAGTAAGTAGTTGCAAATATTCAAATTCAAAAATCTAAAAAGATGAAACTCCCTTTGTAGAGTACAATAATAAATATTCATAACAGTATTACCAGGTATAAAGTTACTGATTTTAAGTGCTATTTTTTTATTGTTTTGAATCGCGGGTACTAATAAAATTTTGTAACTATGTAACCACATTATGAATATTAATGATCATAATAATGTAAATTGTGCCGTCGTTTACAGAAACTTATTACGTAATCGTTTTATGTGAAACATAAAAATAAGTTACACGATGTGAAGTATCCATTGATACTAATGCTTCATATAAACTCATTAAAGACGTAAAGACTTATTTTGTAAAAATTGCTAATACAGCGCTGATATAAACTAGTTATAAAAATAATAAGAATTTATTAAGCACATTCTTTTAAAGAACTAAATTATTGCCATTTTTTCCGACAGTGAACAACTAGACTTCTAGGAATTATGTTCCCAGTTTTGTTTACGTTGACACAAAAGCTTGTATGATCACAGAGGAATTTTCCGATATCAATCTTCGTCCTAATTTCTAAATTTTATATTTTTTCTTCACTGTTAACAATTTATTTTATTTTTTCTTGATATCAATATTTTTTACTAGTTCACATTTTTGTTTCGGTATTCTTTAATTATTATTAACTTAAATACTTAAGCTTTTTATTACACCACTCTATTGGAAAGGTAATTTAAACGAATTTAAATATTTATGAGTAACAATTAACGATGTAACAACACATTTCCAAAACAGCAAAACATTACTATCAGACGAATTAAAACACAGGCAACAAGAGTACCTAAGAAATAATTAGATAATTTTAAACGCCTCATCTAATTCAAACCTTTTCAATTTAAAGTTTTACGATTTTAACCCCTGATAATGAAAGTATGTTTGTTGCCTGACGGATGTAATTAATTTTACGAAGACCTTCATAAAGCTAAGGTCTTCAATGTTCAACTTTTGTTTTGACTTGAAACTCAAGATCAAAAATGTAATTATTCTAATTCATCTTGTCTTGTGTATATTTTAGCTCACCATTTCATGACTTAATTCAAAAATCTCGATATTTATACAGAGAGGAACACATCGTAGGCTCCCAAAGGATAGTGTATATGTATATTATTGTTTATAAAACAGTCCTGTTAATAATTAAAACTCAATTACCCAAATAAAGAAATATATACACTTAGAGCCTAAAACATATATTAATCTACAGGTTGATGAAAATTACACTATTACTTACCTACATCTAGAGAGGAGCAGAAATTTGATAATTAATTTTTAAAATAAAGTGTTCAAATAAAAGTCTTAGAACTACATTTATGTTAATAGTAAATGGGATACCACCACTTTTATTACGTTTAAATTTTCTTTATACCTAGTAATAGTAATTGTCATGCTTAAATGCAAGGCTTCCATTTCAAATTTTATATGAAATTTATGCCAGTCTTGATAATTGTATAGACAAAATGCGCCAGAGTATTTACTTTATAGCTGTTTACTTTATTACATATAAATTCTAATTTTCTTGTTTGTTCACTATCGAACCTTTCTTGAAAAAACAAATTTACTTGTTAATTATTGTTTATGTCGATCTGTTTTTCAATCCTAACAAAAAAACCGATCAGACAGAAAAGTAATTTAAGGTTCATCGACCGTTCCTAGCCAAGATATCCGTAATAACGTTAAAAACTAGTGACGGGGTGCTGGAGCATATATATATATAACTTCTTCCTAGTTATTTACTTCGTTACGCATTAAAAATTGTTTACTTGCTATTAAGTACTTTTTGAGCAATAAACAAAACTTGTTAATTGTTTGTGTCGGACTGTTCTTTCATCCTCACAACTTTAATTTGTTCGTTTATAATTTATGTCTTACATAACTCGCGGGCCAATTGACAGCTTGGTATCTTGCTGTTGTAATTTTGTTATATTTTCTATAAAAAATAGACTCAAAATAGCAGCAGGTGGATACTAATATTGTTTCCACTTTATTTATACGTACATATAAAATTGTTCCATGACTAACAAAACGCACAACATAAACATGAATTTGAATATGTTCCCAAGAAGGTGTAGATTTGCACTAAGAAAATATTCTTCAACCCCAGAAGATATACAATGCATAGTACTTACACATTTGAATGGAAAATAATATTCTCTACCTACAACTGTTAATCTGTTATAAATATTCTTGAATACAAATAAAATGTTTCTATTCAAGGTACATTAATGTTGTCAAATAATATAGCAATATTTGTGTTTAAGGATTTTTCAAAAGTAATTCTAAACAAGGTTTCTTTCTGGAGTGTTATTATGTAGCAATTTTATCAAAATTTAAATAATATGCCGTGCAAATACGCTGGAATTCCGTATGGTAGTTTCGTGTTTTGAAAATCAACGTGTTGCAAATTCAAATTAGAACAAATGTAATATAACGAAATATAAAAGAATTAATGAAAATTGGAAAAATATGGACACTATGTGACAATTCACAGACAAACTTTATCTTCCTTGCTTCAAATGAACCAAAATTTATACGGACGAAGTTTCGGATATAGCATTAACAACTTTTGTACGACAAAGTAAATTAAAAAGCAGTCATCTTGAAAAATGAGCTCTTGTAAATTTATGACGGGCATAACTTGGATGAAGTATTCCTTAAAGTTCTTCTTTTAACATATTCGTACAAAAATTATGCTGTATCGTAATATTTCAAAAACGACCGATTCTTGCGTTATAAAGGATATACGCGTCAGAACCATAGTAAAGGTCGTACTAGTTTTCGCTTTGGGTAAGAAACAAAGGAAAGCTTACATTAAAAACTGGAAATAATCCTGTTTCATAAACACTTCAAAGCGCTCTTTTTACAATTTTTACTTTTGATTCAGTTGACATCAAAAGAAAAAATTATGTTATGAATTGAAGGATAGGAGTATAGTTACCTAAAACCTTTAGTATTCATACGTATTGTGACAGATGTGTCATTCTGACGTTGACAAGCGCCGACTGCGAAAATTGTGTGGAAGTAACCTATGACGCGTTCCAGAAAGTCCGAGAGTTGCTGGACGTTTCGAGAGTTGCCTAGAAACATCCATAATACTATATAAGGAACAGCGTTGGACAGTTTGAGAGTATTCGATAGAAGAGAGCGACATATATAAGCGAGAAGAGAAGAAAAGCGATTGACAAGCGAAATAGTTGTTGAGTTGTTGTTGTTATCAAAATAGTTATTGAATCGTTGTTGTTATAGAGTTGATTTAATAAAAAGTGTTGAGATAAATACGTGATATTGTAAAATTACGTAACAATTGGTGTCAGGAGTAAGGATTTGTGCCAGTAACAAGAAGTCAAACAGCAAAAATGGAGGAGCAGATGAAATTTTCGATGGAAATGCTTAAAGAAATGAAACAAGAAATGAAGACAGGCCAGGAAGAAATGAAGGAAGAAATGAAAACAGGCAAAGATGAAATGAAGGCAGGCCAGGAAGAAATGAAGAAAGAAATGAAGGCAGGTCAGGAAGAAATGAAAGCAGGTCAGGAAGAAATGAAGGTGGAAATGAAGGAAGAAATTAAAACAGGCCAAGAAGAAATTAAGGCAGGTCAAGAGAAATTGATTGAAGATATGAGAGCAATAAAAATTGAGCAAGAAGGATTGAAAGGACAGTTAAAGGAAGTAAGAGTAGAAGTTCAAGAAGAAATAAAGGAAGTAAGAGTAGAAGTTCAAGAAGAGTTAAAGGAAGTAAGGGCCGCACACAAACAGCTTCAAAAAGAATAAGACGAAATGAAGGCCAATCTGAACGTTCAAGAATACCCAATACTAAAGAAAAGCGAAGAAGGAAGTGTAAGAATGTCGAAAATAAAACCACCAACATTTGATAGGAAGATTTCTTGGTCAGTCTATCTTAAACAATTTGACGCTGCTGCAAAGGCAAATGAGTGGAATGAGATGGAGAAAGCCATTGCCCTAATTATAGCGCTACGTGGGGAAGATCTCGACGTTTTGCAAGGTATACCAGAAATGCAACAAAACGATTTTAAAATTCTGGTGGACCGATCGGAGATGCGCTATGGTGATAAACACCTACAACAAATGTACCAGGCGCAGTTAAAAAGTCGCTATCAACGTAGCAGCGAAAGCCTCCAGCAATTCGAAGCGGACGTCGAAAGGCTTGTGCGGTTGGCTTATCCTAGTGCCCCTCAGGACTTTACAGACCAGCTGTCCACTCAAATGTTTGTCGATGGAGTGCGAGATGTCGAAATACAGCAAGCGCTGCGCATGTCTCGACATAAAACTGCAAGCGAAGCTTTGTCGCACGCACTGGAATATGAAGCAGCCAAACAAGCGTCCAAAGGACATGTTAGAATTCGACAGGTTGGGTTCAACTTTGATGAGGACAGCGAGTTATTTCGAAAAGAAGTTGCAAAAATAGCTAAAGAAGTAATGTCTCCAAAACCGAAAGAAGAGATGAGTGAGCGCTCACGCTGTTGAACTTGCCACAAACAGGGTCATCTTTCACGAGATTGTCCCAAACGAAAGAGAGAATTTACTTGCTGGAATTGCGGAGGTACGGGGCACTTGGGCAGCGGCTGTCCATCTGGAAGAAGACAGACGTCAGCCGCCAAAGGAAGCAAGCAGGGAAACTAAGAATACGCGGCGAAAGTCGGCTTTGCGTTCCCAAACCCCAATCATCATCTCCGTATCGAAAACAACCACTGATAATTCACTTACCGTGGATGGTTTTATGGACGGCAGGAAATTAAAACTGATAGTGGATACCGGCGCATCAAGAACGATAGTTAACTCTCGAATAATCGGTAAATGGAGAATTCGACCGCTAACCATAAATGCTGTCTTAACAACTGCGACAGGGGAAACAACATCGTTTCATGGAGAATGCGAAGTGGTGATCGGTCTTGGAGACGCAAGCCTGTACCAACAAGTACTGGTGGCCGATATCACCGACGACATCATTTTGGGACTCGACTTCATGGAGAGACACCGAATCCAGCTAGACATGGGCACCAAATGTTTACGAATAGGAGATCAAGAACTGCCACTACAAAGAAATGGGACTGATCAGCGAACACTACGGGTCATCGTTGCTGAAGATCAAGTTTCACCGGGACACACCGAAGCTGTTGCCCGAATTACAATATAGGACAATGTCCCTTATGAAATCACTGGGGTCATAGAGCAAGACAACAAAGATTTGAGGCAGAGGGCTATCCTTGTCGGAAGAACTGTGGTACAAACCGGCTCGACTACGATTCCAATCAGAGTTGTCAATCTGAAAGGCTTTGAACAAAAACTTTCCAAAGGAACACCAATAGGGACATTGGAACCAGTCACCACCATCAATCATTTGGACCAAATTAGAGAAGAGAGGGAAGAAAACGAGATGCTGCCAGAAGCATTACAAGAATTAATCAACAATGCAACTGAACATCTTACTGAAGAAGAAACTCGAAAGCTAGAACACCTAATTCGAACTAACAAGAACGTCTTTGCGTTTGATGACAGCGATTATGGAAGAACCACTTTAGCGTACCACCGAATCAACACAGGAAATGCAAGACCAATC
>JAQSLM010000068.1:0-13941 GCA_029378335.1 Agrilus mali | reverse complement strand
TAATACAACATTTGTAGAATTCCTGAACAAATACAACTTTAAACAATTAGAAAGCGATCATTGTGTGTTTGTTGGAAAAATGAACAGCGCATCGATTTATCTGGCATTATACGTTGATGACGGTCTTGTCTTATCATCATCAAAAATGGCAATCAACAATCTTCTAACAAGTTTGGAATCTGATTTCAAGATTACCCATGGCAATGCAGAAGAATTTGTTGGGTTACAGATAGTACGTGATGTTCGCGAAGAAACAATAAGTGTTCATCAAGCGTCGTATGTTCGAAAAGTGCTCGAAAAGTTCAACATGATCGACGCAAAACCGGTAAAGACTCCTTTTGATCCAAATGCTAATTTGCAAAACATCAATGAAGACAACAAATGTGATTCTAATTTTCCGTTTCGGCAGGCTGTTGGATGTTTAACATTTTTATCATCAGTTAGTCGTCCGGATATCACTTACGCGGTGAATCAAGTAAGTCGTCATTTAAATAATTGGACTGAAAAACATGTTCGGGCAATTGAAACAATATTAAGATACTTGAAAGGGACTGTTGATTTCTCGATAGTTTATCGCAAAATGGATGAATTTAAATTGATCGGTTATACTGACGCGGATTTCGCCGGTTGTGTGGAAAGTAGAAAGTCAACCAGCGGATATATTTTCAAGTTATCCGATGGTCCAGTGACCTGGTGCAGTCAGAAGCAAAGTGTGGTAGCACAATCTACTACGGAAGCAGAGTACATGGCCTTGGCTCTTGGAACCAAGGAAGCGCTTTGGCTTCAAACACTGTTATCGGAATTGAGATTCAATCAACGACCATTAGAAATTAATGTGGACAACCAGTCAGCAATAAAATTAGTGAGGAATCCGGAATTCCATAAGAGATCGAAGCACATCAATATACGTTATCATTTTGTGCGCGATGTTTCATCAAAAGGTGCAATCAAAATCGTTTATGTGCCAAGTGAAAAACAAATCGCAGATTTATTTACAAAGGCGGTTTCAACCAATGTATTTTTGCATCTACTAGATTTGATAAAAAGTAAATAAGTGGGAGTGTTAAGATTCTGTATAATTGTTAATCAGTTTTTAGTATTTACGTTTTTATCGGTGAGACTGCGAACGCTGATGTATCGGGTTTCACTTCAATACGATTAGATATATTTGCTTTATGTTTTAGTTTCTAGAAATTTGATTGTGAGCATGCGATTTTTGTACCGTCTACATTTGACAATAACTCTTTGTTGGTTGCATGATTCACTTTCTTGTTTTAAGCTTTAGTTATTAATGAATAATGATATAACAGTCTACTTCCAACCTTCGTTTTGTAAACTTCTTATGTACTGCATTTCAAAATACATTAAATAATACACATTTGATTTATCAGATTGCTCATTCCACCTCAATAGATATACTGGAAAAGATGATCCGCCGAATAATGACTACAATAGAAATGAAGCCCAGATAAGTCAGGTGCTGGAACTGTGGGAAGTTAGGCCACATGAGAAGCGGCTGCAAGAGTGAGAGGTCTGCTTTTCAAGAAGATAAGCCCCGCTTACAGGGAAACGGTGTTCGTTTCTTTTAGATACGGGAGCAAGCAGGACGATTATATGAGCCAACGTGATGACTACAACCAAGCTTCAACCGACCCAATGGAAGCTACGTGCGGCCACTGGAGAAATGGTAAATATCCATGGTGAAAGCTACGTCAAGATCCGCATAGGAAAGACCTCCTTCCGACACTGCGTGCTTGTAGCCGAAATTAAAGACATTCAGGCGATTCTGTAACTCCAAATCGAATAGAGATGCTTGAAATCGAATAGAAGTGGTGGGGTAGAATAGAAATTGTACGGAATCGGTATTCTGTAACTCCTCGAATCTAAATGTAAAGTCGACCATCGAAATATGACATTTCGACTGCATTGAAGCTGTCGAAATCGTTATTTCGATTGTAGAAAGCTCTTCGCACATGCGCCTACTGCTTAAAGTGGTTCTTAAGGCAGTGTGAATTTCTCTACCTGCTAAGGGTTTCACTGGACATCTGATTTACCCTTGGGTACTTCACTCTCAATTCTCGGTATTCAACCCAAATTTGCTTTATCAGTTCGGTTAGGTTAAAATAACCAACTGTCAGATGGTTACTAAGGCCCATATTCGCATGAAAAATGCAGTGATGCCGCGTTTTTCACCTAACGTCTTGCAGAAATCATAAATTTCGATTGTCGCGTGGTCTACTTTAGTTATAGAATACCGAACGTCGAAATGGACAAGAGCAATAGAAGTGGGGACATTTCGATTTGCTCACATTTTGATTCGATGCCTACATTTCTACTGAGTTACAGAATAAGGCTGAACGTCATTCTGGGCTTGGACGTGCTTCGGAAATATGACTTTTGCCTGAGATTCCAAAGAAAAGTCGTAACCTTAAACAGAGAAGAGTTCAAGCTAACTACTCAGGACACCGTAACATCTCAAGTCAGAAAACTAGAAACAAGAACGGAAGACACGCAACGCCTACCAGAAGCCTTATCGAAATTGTGCCAGGAAGCAGGTGGCAAATGTAATCCTAACCAACGACGTCAAATAAAAGGATTACTAAAGGAATACCATGATGTCTTTGAAGTGGAAGGTGGCAAGAAGAGGCGAACCAACGTCGTCATGCACAAAATAAATACTGGCGAGGCACAACCCATCCGGCAGCGACCCAGAAGACTACCACTGGCCAAGAGAGAAGATGTCGAGAATATCATATGTGAAATGCGAAGGGATGGGGTAATAGAACCATCTACTAGCCCTTGGACGACACGCTTCTGTGTGGATTACCGCCAATTAAATAATGTGACGAAAAAAGACAGCTACCCCTTACCACGAATCAATGACACCCTGGATACACTGTCAGGGTCGACGATATTTTCCATATTAGTCCGCAAGAGCGGATACTGGCAAGTGGCTTTGGACCGGGATGCCAAAGAGAAGACAGCGTTTTTTCATTGGAACGGGGCTGTGGCAATTCAAGGTGATGCCGTTCGGGTTGTGCAACGTGCCAGCCACCTTTGAGCGACTTATGGAAACAGACTTGCCTAGTATACCTCGACGACCATCTGAAAAAATTGGAGGAAATTTTCCGAAGACTTCGTGATGTCCACCTAAAGCTAAGCCCCAAGAAATGTCAGCTATTTCAAGAGACCGTCAACTACCTGAGGCATGTAGTATACGTCGACCCGCAGAAAATTAAGGCCGTACAAGAGTGGCCTGTACCTGCTGACGTTTATCAAGTCAGAAGTTTCCTTGGATTCTGCACCTACTATAGACGTTTTCTTCCTGGATTTGCTAAAATTGCTTAGCCTTTGACACGACTCACAGAAAGGAGTAGACCATTTTGTTGGGAGCAAGACTGCCAAGCTGCTTTTGAACAACTAAAGTAAACCCTATCTTCTACACCTGTGTTGAGCTATCCCCTACCAACTGGAAAGTTTATCCTGGACACCGACGCTAGCAATATTGGAATTGGCGCGGTTCTGTCACAAATACAGAATGGCGAAGAAAAAGTGATCGGCTACTTCAGCAGAACTCTATCCAAACCTAAACAGAACTACTGCGTAGCCAGACGTGAATTGGTGGCTGTTGTAAAGTATGTGGATTGTGGAGTATTTCTACATATACCTCTACGGAAGAAAGTTTTTGCTAACAGAAGGGAAACCTGTTATTGTTGATAGATTATTAAGGAAAAGACAATTTAAGGCCGAAATCAAAAATTCCACGACTTTAACAAATTCACCAGAACCTAAACAAAAATTTTTAAAATTGCCTTTTCACTGCAAAGAATTTTGTTTTACTACAATTTTTAATACCAGCAACAGCCTTAAAAATTTCCTAGGTAATACTAAAGATAAAGTTGACAACGTTAATAAGTCTGGAATTTATGAAATTAGGTGCGAAGGTTGTGAACTAAAATATATTGGGCAGACAAAAAGATCAATTTTAACCAGATATAAAGAGCATATTGCATATTTTAGGCTTAATCATATAGATAAATCAAATGTAGCCCAACACATGTTTAACACAAGCCATCCTATAGGCCCTAGTTGTTTAAAACTAATAAAAGAAATCTCTTGCAAATTTGAACTCGATGCACAAGGAAGTTTATATATTCAGAAAAATAAGGAACACTTAATGATTTCAGATCTTGGGCTTATTCCAAATTCTGCATTATTTCATTCGTTTTGTGAAGCATGTGTAATTACTAATATAGGATTTACAGAGTCCTGAAAAGTAATTACAGTTCTGAACACAACCTTTTTCCTTAACCAATTCCCTATATGTGCTTGTCGAAGCATACATAGGTCAAGAGCTGAAACATGATCCAAAATTAGGTTCACGTTTTTGACTTATGGCATTGAACGTTTCCTAAAATTTTCCCCTACTCTTACCCTTGTGATATATATTTAGCCCCTTGATAATCATAATTTCAGTCTTGCGTTGAAAATGCTCACGCTAAGTAAGTGAGCGAAACACGTTTCCTTATTAAAATAGTGTTGTGGTAAAACGGGGTAAGACATTTTTTTTACTTAATAATTGTTTAAATAAATATTTTTCACTAGAAAATTCGTTACAATATCAAGGATAGGATTGGATTTTATTATGAAACAGAAGCCCTACACTTTTAGAAATGCATGAGGTAGGTAAATGTTTGAAAATGGGTATAGATTATACAATATTGTGGTATCAGAATAATAGAAGTGATTGGAATATATCTCCCATTAAGGTATAGGAAGGGATGTAAATGATCAACAATCTGCAACTGTTCTTCATATTACAAAGCAATTTATGGAGTTCTAAATAACAAATAAAATTGAAAGGTAACAATCATTTCATTTGAAGTGTTCATTATAATAAAAAATACAGGGGTTTGTTTCAAATAGATGAAACTTTTAATATTGAGATTAAGTCCGTATAAATGCAGTTGTAATATTATTTTTCCTATAAAGTAAAAGCCTTGCTTTTATTTGTCAGTACATTAATAGCAACATAAAAATACATAACTTCTTTGGCTATTAATATTTTCTTTTTTAAATAAAGGCACAATCAAATATTGGTGAAACAATAAAGCAATAAAATTTTTCCTGCACTTTTTACGATATATGTAATAAATTTTGTAATATTACAAAACTATATAAGTATTTAAACATATGAATAACATTTTACAGGCAATAAAATTTTATAAAAAGAATTTACAACATTTGCGATTTGAATTAATGAGTTTTTTATTATTTTGCATCAAAGGATTCACTATTTTACACAATAAAGCTTCTTCTATTTTTTTCTAGTTAATCTTTACAGTTCTTCTTCTTTTTTTCTGAACTAATCCTTGTAGGTATACTTTTATCTGTAAAGGCAAAGTTAAAACTGAAAAAGATATAAATGAATACAAATTTCAGATCCATAATGAACAACTCATTGTACATTTCACCTTATTATGGGGTCATCAGGGGTATTCCTGAGTTGTCCAATAAAGTTATGACACAAGGTATTAATTTTAATTCTAATTTTACTTTGTTACAGATAACAGTATATCAGGATTAGCCCAGAAATAATGAGAAGGAAGTGTTGTGGAGTTTAACCTGGAGAGAAAAGCCTTATTGTGTGAAGTAATAAATCCTGTATTAATGTAAAACGGTAAAAAGTTGAATAATTATCATTGTTAAGTATATAAATATATATTTCAGAATATTTTAATGATTGTACAGTGTTGTTTATGTGTTTAAGTACTTACAGTTTATTATATATTTGTACGACGTTTGTCCTGGACTACAACTTAACGGAGGCCAGGTGGTTTTTTGTTGATTGAAGGTTAAAATGATGATGATCGAAATTGGTTTTATAGATGTATTTACACTATTTACAAATTGATGTTATTTACAATGATAGGGAGTGTTCCGACAACTGGACATACTAGTTTTTATATTTGGATAGAGATTGATCATGTACTATTAGATAATAATTGACAAGATAATGAAGATTGGTTTGATAGATAAGTTTGCTGGTTGATAGTTAGACGAAGACTTGTTAGATTGTTGATAACTCGATGAAGACTTGTTAGATAGTTGAAAGATCGATGAGGACTGTTAGATAGATGATAGAACGATGAGAACTAATCGATAGTGGATAGATAGTTTGATAAAGAAAATATAAGTTAGGTAGAAGGGATGAGGGTGCGTTCGAGATAGACGAAGAAGACAATAGATAAATGAAGAGAAATACATAGGGTCAACTTATACTGGTGTCGGAACTGGATCACAGGATCGGTTCTTGGAAGGAATTGAAGGATATTGACAAATAAAATTTACAATTGGTAATAAACATTTAAGAGGTTTATGGAGGGTGTAATTAGTAAGGGATTCGTCGGTTACTGGAAATGGACAAACGATTTGAAAGCGGCAATAGAATAATAATTATAAATAGACGGGTCAAGTAGTACAGATGTAAAAAAGGAATAATAAAGCGTGAGAAAGTAAAAATAAGAAAAAATACACAATAATAAAAATGCCGACGTCCAGGGACGTAACGATATTACTATGTATATTAAGTGAGATTTAATTACACAAAAATAACACGAGTAAATAATCAGTGTGTACAGTTACTGATTTCTTCGATGAATTGATGATTTTTCAAAAGGAGTCGAATAAAAACTATTTACTTTAAAAATAAACTTCATCGAATTTAAGTGCAATTGATCACATAGATTTTTATTTGTCTTTTCAGTTAAACCATTTCTAGACGATGCAGAGGTGAAACTAGTAGTATTAATGATAATTTTACACTTTCAAATATCTAATGTAAGTACCTATTAGTTTTGCAAAGTTAGCATTCATTAACTTTTTTCTCTGTACTGGCATTTATTACTTTCTTGAAATGGATACCTAGCTGGAATGTTTAAATAAAACAGTACTCATTATTACTATAATAAAATCAATATAATAAAGTATTTGTACATTTTTTTATAAATAACAATTACTTAAATTAAGGTATAACAATACGTAAAATATTTTATTGCACTGAATTTAAGGGTAAAAATAAATAAACATTATATAAAGCGTATAAATAATGAACTTATTTCTACATACAAAATATTGCACATTTTCACAAATAGGTAATAAATTAAACTAACTTATATTGCACAAGAATCACACTAATTTCAAAATATACCGTGCGCTTTTTATTAAGCTCTGTCAGTACTTTTTCAATGAACTGAGTCAAAAATTGCATACTTATTCTAAAAATTAATTGTAATATTGCATATTATTTAAGGAGAAAACTGTAAAAGCATATGTCAGAATTGAAATACTTAATTAGCCTTTTTATAAAAAAGGTAATAATGGACAGAAAACGTTGAAAACGGAAAACCCCTGAGTGTTACGATGTTAAAGAGTTATCATTACTCTTAAATCCTGATAGTCATAAAAAAATATATAACGCCGTATAATTCATTTAATCATTATATGGTAGGTGTAGACATTGTCAAAAGGAAACTTTTCAAGTCTTTCTTGAAAGCCCCAAATGTTCACTTGTATAATATCTACCCGAAATCGTGTTAAATTATGAGACAATGCTAAATAATTGGTACGCCTACGTGATAGTTAGATTCCTCTATCTAGTTAAGGCAATAATGAATAAATAAATAGAAGAGAATTATTACTAGTTTTTGCAGAGATGGTTTGTTATGATAATCTTTGTAATTTAAAATTCATTTTTAACTTTAATGCATAAATTTATGTAAGTAATGTTTTAAAAGTGTTTATTTTTAATTTAAAATAAATATTTGTACTGTTGTGTAATAAATACTATAAAGCCTGCAAAACAAAATGGTATAAAACTTAGTTTACATAATTATTTTAAGTCTATATAAATTGAACGTCGTAACACTCAGAATATTTTCGTTAAATGTAAACTAACCTGATAAACAACATTTTTGCAGTAACATAATAAAATACATCAAGGCACTGTAAAAAATATTTTATCTTCGGGGTGCTAGTTTTACTTTTGGGGATGCTTAGCCCTCCCCCTAGTTATATTGAATCACATTATATAACGGATTTCATATGACTTGAAGCTGCTGTCAGCAAGCCAGCAGAACCGATCATATTCGAATAAATTTTAAAACAGCATGTGTATTTAGTTTTAATGTATTTTTGGGTCCTTTTTGATCTTGCTGTCAGCAACTTCTAGCAGAAACCAACAGGTTATATGTTTCATTAATTGATATAACATAAGTAAGCAAGTATTCGTTATTATCTTCATTAATAATTAAAAAGTCATTTTTTTATGAAGAAGGTTTATGAATATTTCAACCTGGAAAAATATTAACATATTTTTATTAGAAACATAATTTTCTTAATTCTAAAATTGCACTTACGGCCTGTTGATTATTATCACATTTATAAAAATCATTGAATAACATTCCTTTAGTTCAGTATATTGTTAAGTTGAAATGTAAGGTGATAACTTTTAAAAGGAGATCTGTTAAGTTGCTGGTTTTGACTTCTATTCTGATATGTTATGGTATCCTTTTTATAGTCTAATATCCATAGTCTAGCTGAATTTTCAGTAGGCACTGCTTTTCATTAAGAATATATAAAATAAACAATGGTTTGTTATTTTAACACAGTTATACTAAAATGTTATTTACCTAGCAGAGATTCTCTTATGAACCTAAATCGGTTTTATTCACCTGGAAGATGACTATAATTGTTTTTGGGACCAAAAAATATCTTATTACTAAAAAAATAAAATTGCAATAACAATGTGATACTTCAGGTTTAGGTATGAGGAGGTAAAATGATTTGCAAATAATTGTATTTGGAAGAAGCAGAAAAATTGAAAATTTTTCTGTTTTTGTCAAAATGGTATTGTTTGCTAGAATTTAATTTATGGCCAATCAGTTTCCATTTTTAATCGGATATTTTTATGAAATAGACCAAATATATGTTTTAAATTTACGTTTCTATATTAAGATGCATTCCCTTATTCTTATTTTCAATATTATTTTTGTTGGTAAATGATGCTTTGCTTATTTATTTTATCAACCAGGCTGGTCAAGCTTATTTGAAACGTAAACAGAATGAAAGTTAAAATCACACATTTTGATCAAATTGATTGAGAGAAAGAGTAATTCTGAAAAATAATAAACTTTGGGAAGTGTCTTACAAAATTGTTGATATTTTATTAACGGTAAGAACGTAAAATTCCTAATTGTATGAAGTATGCCTCCTTTTCTTATTCTTTATTATGACAAATTTGGAAAAGCAATAGTATTTAAAGAAATAGGGATACAGTCATCACAAATGACTATATTGCCGTTTGTTGTGACTAAGTACACCGGGTGTTTCATTAAGAGTGGTCATCGGCCTTATCTCGAAAACTACTGGGTATATAAATTCAGAAAAAAAGTATTACTAAAATGGCCATTAGTAAACCTTGGAAATTATTTTTTAATTTAGCATTTCACCGCAATCGGACTAAATTGATAAGGTGAAACAGAAAATTCAGATTTCTCCAAAAATTTTCGTATACAGCGATAACATTAATAATAATAATAAGTCTGAAGAAATTATAAGTTCTGTTTAAGGCTCATTGGCGTACCGACTTTAATATGAGTGGGGGAAGCTCCTTAATGTCTTCTTTGTGAGAGAACTGTATTTTGTCTTTTACATGATTTGGAGTACTCCTAAGTCCAGACAAAACGTGAACGGAGGCACGGAATATGACAAATGAAAACTAATTGTTATTCATCTTACAAGACTACAAAACTACGACAACAACCATTTTTTTCAATTAAAGTGTTAAAATGTATTTATTTATTGAAAATAACTCCGAAACGGAGGAGGAAATAACTGCGGTTTTAACGTTCAAACATCTGATTTAAATTTTCGTGACAAAATAAGAACTATTATTGCTAATTGCGTATTCTAGCAATTTTATTCAAAACTACCGGGCACCAGTACAAAGTAGGTACTTGTTCGAAAATTTTCAGAGAAATCTGGAATTTTCTGATTTTCCTTATCAATTTTGTCCCTTTGCGATGAAATGCGAAACTAAAAAAGTAATTTCCATGGTTTTCTCATGACTATCTTAGTAATAGTTTCCCTTAATGAAACACCCGGTATACTGCATATGAATTGTGAAATTGAGGTTAGTACAATCTAATAAATAGCTTCCTTTAGAGCTGTTAAGAAATACTTTCAACAGGTACAACTGTAGCGTAACTCATTGTTTCTGAGTCACTTTCATGATCATCATCCCCTAGAGAAAACAAATTTTCACCGTTTCTCATATCAAAACGAACACCACTATCAGCTGAATCTCGAATGCAAAAAGAACTTCCATGATAACTTCCGAAAAATACGGAATGTGTTTCTACGCTTTCCGCTCCCGATTCGCTTTGTCCGTCCGCTAAACTATCGTCCGTTTCACTCTCACCTTCATCATTTGCTACTAAGGTATCAAAACATTCTGTTTTTTTTAAGTTACTTTTAGAATCAGTACTTAAATATCCTAAATCATCTGGCTTTATTATATTTTTTGCTTTAAAAATATCGCTTAGATTAGAATTTGTACTTAATTGACGGATATTATACACTACTTGCTCTACTTTTGCTGGAACTTTTATTTCATTGTATAAATCAGTAATCTGAATTGCTGTTTGAGAATCTCCATTACAAATAATATCATCATTATTAACAAAATCATTACAGAATATACCCTCTTTACAATTTGAGTAAATTTCTTTTTCGTTAATGTTATTTATTTCAGAACAATTCTTAAATGAGTTTTCGTCTGTAACGGCTGGAGATAATTCAGAATGCGTTTCGTATGGTGGTTTCGGGAAGTCATATAAAGAGTTATGACTTGAAGGTGGTATTACATCTGGAGGAACATTGGAACAACCCGTAAACGTGAAACGCCTTTGTCTTTTTGCATGACGTTCTTCTAATGTTAATAGGGCTCCTTCGTGTTTATACAGCATATTATAATCTAATGAAGTTTGCTGTGAATCGGTTGTGTTCGATTTTAATATTGATTTCTCTTGATAAATTTGACGTAGACTTCCGAAATTTCTTGATAAAAGAGATTTATTGTTTATGTCGTCTATATCAAGGCGGTTATTATCTGTTTTAAAACTTCCTGTTGTTCTAAGAAGGATTTTACTCGTCTTTTTATTTTCATTCTCATTAAAAATCATTTCGTTGTTTGCACAGTTTTTATTTGGTTTTCGATCTAATGTATCTGGTTCGAAATCCTGTTCGTCTACTTTTATGTAATTGTCTGGACAGTCTTCAACTTCAATTAAAAGTTGACCTGGCTCTGGTTGTAGATATTTTACATTGTTTCTACATTTTTGTAGTGTAGAATTTGAAGATTCGTTGGGGCTAGTTGGTATACTTCCAAAATTGTAACCATTATTTACGTAAACTTCGCTTACTAAACTATACCCTTTATTTCCACTACTTTGAAGTAGTTCGGGTAGTGTATAAAAGCTACTGTCCATCACTTTCTGACAAACCGTTTTCAGAACAGTAAGTTGATAATCATCATTTGAATCTTCATTATTAGTAGGTGAATTCGGATTTTCTAAGTCATCTTCTTGTCTTATAACATTTGCTATTGTCGGCTTATCCTGTATTTGTAAAGTTGTACTTAAATTAGTATTCGGTAGTGATTGGTTCTCTGTGTTTGACATATTAACATTTTTCGTTTGATGTTGAAATCTTTCTAAACTGTCTGAGTCATAATGTCCTATTCTTGTTTTTATATTCTTATTCACTGCAGATAACTTAATTTCGTCTGTGTAAATTAGGCTTTTATTGGATTTGAGGGAAGATGTACTGTCTTCTGTGTTGTCTCCGCTTAGGTCACTTTGATGAGAATCTTTTTCTTGAATTACAGTAATTGTCTTAGAAGATTGAGGAGGGAATGGGGCTCTAGATTTTTTAATTTTTCCGTTGATAGGTTTCGTAGGTTTTGTATCATACGGGAATGAAATTTTAGTTATCTTTCCTGATTCTGATGCAGGTTTTGGCGACAGACTGCGATAGAGTTGAGATGTAGTACAAGAAGGTAGAGATCTTGTAGGTGATCTTAAACGTTTAGTAGAAATCGTTCTACCTTCTTCCTTAGTTCTGAATGACCATTCTTCACTGTAAGTTCTTGTGGGTATTTCTTCTAGCCATCTCTGAATACTTTTTTCTTTACTTTCATTGGAAACAGTGCAATTTTGACACACAGGCAGCAACGAAAATTCTGGAATCTTTTCAACAGCAGTCTGACTATTGAAACCAGAACAATTGGAACATGATTTTCTTCGGCTATTTTCCTTTTTTAAACTAAGTACGCTGTCTTTTCTGCTGCTGTGAATTGATCGGCTTTGTTCATAAATCGGCTCGAGAGATTCCTCCTCTGGAATTTCATTTAGGCTTGGAGTAAATTTTTTACTAGCCATTTTTTGCTTTGCAATAGCCATCACTTCCCGAATTTTTGTTAAAAACTCAACAGCAGCAGGAGGTGGAGCCTATTTAAATTGTAGTTATGTTACCATTTACGATAAAAGAAAATCAATGCATTTACTTACCATTAGTAATTGAGGTTCAAAGTATGCTGGATTGAAGTATAATTTCTTTCTAGTGTTTCCTGTTATCGCTTTAAGATGATCTGTTTCTTCTTCTCTATGTTCAGTTGTTTCTACAATCGAAACATTTTCTTCTGGTAGTTTTTCAATTGAAGACGATTCTTGATAGAGGGGGTCCTGATTTGTTGTGGTAAGGAAAAAGAACTCAGGCTTTTGGAGATGAACTAAGGCTGAAGTGGTTTGAATCTACAAATTATAATCGTATAAAAAAAGGTAGTATAAGTAAGTAAGGCAGAGTACAAAAATTACCTTTTTATTTCGTTTTTCTTCGAGCTGTGCACAATGTGAATCATCGTTATCAGAAACTGTGCTTGATGAATCGGTGAAACTTGAATTAGATCCTGCAAAATGCTTTTCGTAACTTAACAATGGATTGCTTTTTATTATGCCTTCTTCCAATGAATTGAAATTTTGACTATCGTTTGTCGTTGATTTTGTTTCACATTTGTTGCGCTTTTTGCGCATATGAAGATACAACAGTACGGATGCAACGTAAACTAGAGCCAATAAAATTGAACAAATGCCAACTGCAAAATATTCAGAGATGCTAAAGCTATTACTGTTTGCACTAGATTGTATTTCATCCAGAAATGATACTTCAGTTATATCTAAAAATTAAATAGAATTTTAAAATATGATTCATTTTAATATCTGGATATACCTTACTGTGATTGTTATAAATTGTCTTTCCTGCAACCCTGAAGGAAACACAAGGTGTGAATACGGTAGGCGGTTCAAATGAAATTGAATCGGAAATTGATACTTCTCGGCAGAAAATAAAAACCAAGATTAGTTTTCCTTGCATTTGCAATCGTTGCTGAGAACTTTTCCCGTCCACTAAAATAAAATTCGATTATTGATCAATAATGATGAAAACATTTTTGAGGATTATAATTTTGGAATAGATTACCTTATAAAATGTAGTGGGGTAAGTGTGTTCAGGATGTAAGTTGTAAGTTTAAAAGGCCTATTTTGTGGTGGTTGCGTACAGGATAATAATTGTTAATATATAACCGTAGTACATACTTATTCAAAACAAAAAAAAACATTAGTAGTATATTTATGGGACAGCTAGACCATAGTGGGGATAGGAGTGGGGATAACCATATATGGTATTGTTTTTTGTAAGTAGGCGTGGCTTGTGTGTATACTTGTTTCTGATTGGTTGTTGTTTTTGGGTGTGGAGGGGGAAGGAGGTGTGGTTTGGAAGCTAAAATGTTAAAACAAAATGGCGGCGGCTATTGTTTTTTGGATG
>JAQSLM010000067.1:0-13996 GCA_029378335.1 Agrilus mali | reverse complement strand
AAAATAATAAACAGTGAAATTAAATTTGAAACAATTAAAATTATAAAAATGATAAACAAAATAATATTAATGTAAAATAATAAAATAATTATCATACCTGTTAGAAATTTAGGTAATTTATGATAAAAAGTGAAATTAAATTTGAAACAATTAAAATTATAAAAATGATACAAAAAAATATTAATTTAAAATAATAAAATTGTAGTGTAAGTTACCCAGGCCAACGTGATCGTCAAAAACTTCTTACCCTTCGTTGTGTTGAAAAGCCAGGTCTTGCCAAAAATGACAAATTGTACTCTGGTACGGGTTTACCATTAGAGGAACAAGGTTAAATAAAAGACAGTGAATTCATTCCTACCTTTTAATTCAAAATCAAAATGAAATGTAAATTTGGAAATGAGAGTGTCAGACTCAGCCTGTGGCTAGCGTGGAAAAAGAGCCTGACAGAGAAAACCACGATCTCAGCCACTCAAAGATTTAAAAACAAATTCAAATAAACATAAAAATCAAAATATCAAATCAAGTAAATCACACATAAATCAAATATCCAATGTAAAAATAAATTCAAATAAAACACAAATAAATAAAAATATCAAAAAAATAAAAAAATAAGTTCCAGTGAAAAACATGTAAATCAAAATATCAAATATAAAAATATGTTCAAGTAAAACATGAAAATCAAAATAACCAAAATAAAAATCAATTCAAGTAAAACACAGGTAAATCGGATTCCAGTAAAATTGTAAATCAAAATATCAATATAAAAATCAATTCAAGTAAAACAGGTAAATCAAAATATTAAATTCAAATAAAATGTTAAATCAAAATATCAATGCAAAAATAAAATCAAGAAAAACACAAGTAAATAAAAATGTCAAATCCAAGTAAAATGGCAAATCAAAATATCAAATGTAAAATATGTTCAAGTAAAACACATAAAAATCAATATATCCAGTGCAAAAATAAAATCAGGTAAAACATGTAAATTGCAGAGTAAAACCAACACAAAATAAAATGCACATAAAAATAATCAATCAATAAGAAAATTCAATAAAACACATAAAAATCAGGGCACACAAATACACATAAAAGGGTAAAAACACAATAAGACAAAAATCAAATAAAATGTGTGTAAAATAATCAATAAGAAATTGTAAAATATAATTAAAAATTCTCAAATAAAATGAAATCAAAAACAACTTGGAAAATATAAATTCAAATTTTGTAGTTCTCAGGCTCAACAAAAATGAAAATAATTTGTGTAAGAAAATTTAGAAAAACATATGAAAAATTCACAAAATGTAAATAAAACCCAAATTCCCGAATATTTGATAAATTTTGACACAATTTGAAATTCAATCCCTACAAACAGCAGCACATTTTAAAACCAAAAACATATTTGTTAGTTAATTTAGGAGTCTGGAGTCCCTAAGGAAGCAATCCAGATAACGATGATCGTTCGAACGTATCGGGCTACACGACTAATATTTGTTTGCATTTTCTATCTAGTCTATACATCTTTCTCGTTGAGCAAGACATCATCGATAAAACTCTCAATATAACAAAAGCCCCTGTTATACTCCCATCAACGTCCACACGGGAGAAAATATTAGTACTTACAACAAGGCATTTCATACTTAGATTGAACCACTAAATGTTTTACCCCTTTCGAAAATATACACAAATTATTATAAATTGAAAAATGAAATATTAATGTTAAGCCTGAAAAACTTTTTAAGTGAAATAATTTAAAAATATAATTTAGTAAGATTTACCTGACTGAACTGAAATTAATTAAAAAAATGTAAATTGTAACAGACATCATTTTCAATTTCGCGCCAACCACCCTAGGTAGTACCAGTGCGCTCCGGACTACCCTCACCGATAGCGCCACCAGTCGCCCCCGGACGATGCCGGCTACTTCCCTCTCCTACAAGAAGGTGGTACCCAGCCACCCCTACCCGTATCAGTACCACCGTGAGCTATTTAAGCGGCCGCATCCCTCGATAAAGGCAGTAGTTGGTTCCTCAACTAGCAGCTCCTACTGACTTAGCATCCTCCGGGGTCAAGTCCACTGGTAACTAGTTGAGCCCAACTCTTCCAGCATCCTCAGGGGTCGGACTGCTCTCGAGTCGCCGCCGGTGCTCTGATAGTACTCGTTTTAGTGGTTTTGGTTTTGAACAATAAAGACAATTATATATATGTGTTTCATAGTGTTAGATTTCATTTTTTGAGTAAATAATATTGTATATAAATTTTGTTTTCCTTTTTATCCGTGAGGTCGCCAAGTCGAACGCGTTATAAAATTATTTAATTTAGTATGATTTACCTGAATTGAAATTATTTTAAAAATGTAAATTATTTAATTAAGTGAGATTTACCTGAATTGAAAATATTTTAAAAATTGTAGTTTATTTAATTTAGAGAGATTTATCTGAATTGAAATTGTTTTAAAAATGTATAAATGATTGAACAGAATTTCTATAGTTATAAAAGAAAATAATAAGCAGGGAAATTAAATTTGAAACAATTAAAATTATAAAAATGATAAAACAAAATAATATTAATTTAGAATAATAAAATACTTATCATACCTGTTAGAAATGTAAATAATTAATCCAATGTGAAACAAAAACTCAAAAACACAGGAAAAACTCAAAAACACAGGAAAAACTCAAAAACACACAAAATACAAATAAAGACACAAAACCAATTATAATCTCTGATTTTGAATACGAATTGAAATAAATTTAATTGAATTGAATATGATTGTTGAAATCTGAATCAGAATTGAATATGAACCAGGATTGAATATATCGAATTGAATTGGATGAATTGAATCCCTTAAAAATCACCTCGCAGCCCTTTTAAAGACTCGCACTAATACGTCATCAAAACCAATCGAACCCACGCCACATCTAAGAAAAATTCCCACAGGAAATCGATCTACGAGACAAGTACCAAAATTTTATCGAAAAGAGGACATGTCTCACGTCAGCTCAAGAGTATTTATGGTTATTACACCCCATGTGTGCGAAACGCCTGAACACCAACAGAAATTAGGCAGACCACACAAACAAAAAAAAACATATGGTTGTTTAGTTTATTTTACTCACGTAAAATGTAAGTAATTATTCAGAAAGTTATCAGAAAATTTAACAAATAATTTTGTAATACCATGATCGAGAAACTATATAAAAAATTTTTTTTTTTTTTTAAAGAAGCGTGCGTAAAATATTTAAAGGATTAAAGATGACCATTGGATACCACAAAACTAAAAAAAGAATATAGGAGGCTGCTAAGAATAAAATTAAGGAGACTTACCCCTCGTTACCCCTGTAGCTACAAACAATTTTTAGAGACAGACACGTATTTCGTCACTTTAAATGTAGGTATTATGTACGCGAATCTCGTATACGTTAAGTTATTAAGTTTGTGATCTACAGATTTTATTTTCTTTTGTTGTATTTGTGAAAAATAAAATACAGTTAGAAATAAACAATTTATTTACAAATGTTGCACGGTAATAATTTTGTTGTTTTTTTTTTACGCTCTTTTGCCTCTTGAAGTCTCTATTTACAAACTTTAATAAAAAGAAAATCCGCACTCTTACAAAAAAAGACAAAAAATAGTCATAATTAAAATTTGAACAGGAAAAATTATATCTAACTGCAGATAATTTTTCTTTCAATAATTTTCCCACATTATCCGTAATGGATATAGACGGAAACTCTCTACAAAATAGCTTATCCAATTCTATAATGTATTTTACAAATTGTTCCTTAGGAACTATTAATTTGCCAAAAGTACTACTGCTATCATCGAATACGCTAAAATTTGTGTACAGAGTACTAGCTAGTAAACTAACGTCTAATAACGTTGAGACACACAAATCGCAAGTGTGCTTTTCAAACGCTTTTTTTAAAAAATACCCACTCACATAAGTGGCGGCATTCTCCACAGGTAATGTTAGCTTATAATAATCTGGATCTTTCAACTCAAAAAACAGCGCCTTCGATGGTTTACCACTTACAACTACTTTAAACTTAGAACTACTTATATCTACATTATTTAATATACTATTCAAATCATCAATACAATTACTTCCTTCAACGTAATTGAATAAACTTATACAAAATAACTTCTTGAAGGCTCTACTGAACTGCACTGGGTCTAACTCACATACTTAAATCTAAAACACGGGACGAACCTATCACGGAGACAGGAATATCATCAAGGTCTCTAAACCCTGAAACTTTTTGCCATCTGACCCACGTAAAACGCTTAGTTGGGTAAGATAACCGATCGTAAAACAGAGGAGTGAGGAGGGTGATTTATAACGATCGAAACGTCTGATGTAACAGTTGTTGTATTGTAACCGAAAGTGGGTCAAGGTCAATAATTCATTAGAAATCGTTGATTACAACTAGATCAACTCCTCCCCCCACCATTTGACCCCTTATATTTTATGAAGGACGCAGTGTGATCCTTGCACACCTTTTTGGATATTAGAAGTTAAAGGACATTGCAGTCGGGTGCTGTTAAACAAAGTTGTCTGCCTGAAAGGCGTAAGCACAACTGACACACGGGAAAGGTCCATATTAAGTCGGGAAACTCTTCCGAAGAAGTGATGCTGTTACAGAGTTACAGCGGTTTAAACAGGTAGGATGAGGGAGGGAGGGATAGACACTGTAAGTGTGTTACAGTTGAAGCAGGTCTGGGGAAATGGAACGAAGTTGTGTAGAGTGAAGAGGAAGACGACCGACGACTGCGACGAGACAGCGGTGTCGCTTGTAGTGGACTCAGAGGTGGTGGCGGCGGAGTAGTTACAGTTGAAATACAGTTAGCCTGATGCTGCGTGTAACACCGTGGTGTAAACGCCTTCGAGGTCGGTGAATCGTTGGTCAAGGCCAACGTGATCATACTCTCTGTATTATACAATTAAATTATCTGGTTGTTCGAGGTCACTATTCACGCATTCGAGAGAGCGACAGAAGATTGGGCAATAGAGGATAATATAAATTTTGTTAACACCTGTACTACGCTTTTCGCTATCAACGGTTCAACATACACATATACGTCCCCCTCTCATTAGTAAATTTGTAAGTACGCATATGACTTCAAAATCCGTCGTCTGGGCACTAAAGACGTACCACCCGTACCTAGAAGACCGACGGTTCAAGCTGTGTACGGATAGCCGCGGCCTATTATGGTTGAACGAGGTCAAGGAGACCAGGGCAAAGCTACAACGTACCAGGATGCACCGCACCGGCCGACCGTCCGCCAGCACCACAGCTCGGCACCGTCGTGTCGACAAGCGGTTGAAAACACCAAGTTCGACGAGACTCCGGCGACAGCGCTCTATTCGACCGAAGCTCCGCCCAAATCCTCGCCAGATTATCCAAGCCAAGAATAAATAGCCGCTTCCACAGTTCAGAAATCATATCATACTAACTTATACTAATTACTATACTAACTTAAACCACAGTATAAACCTTATACAGTAGTTTCACTTCGCCGCGGTACTTTGATGTTTTTAGTTTCAATTGAACTTCACGCAAGTTACTGCGCATTGAAAATTAGAGGTGAGATCTAACCGAATGTTAGAGTTGGGGTCGTGAAAATATATTTAGAACCAAAGTAAAGTTAGTCAATACTGTAGTGTAACTTACCTAGGCCAACGTGATCGTCAAAAACTTCTTACCCTTCGTTGTGTTGAAAAGCCAGGTCTTGCCAAAAATGACAAATTGTACTCTGGTACGGGTTTACCATTAGAGGAACAAGGTTAAATGAAACACAGTGAATTCATTCCTACTTTTTAATTAAAAATCAAAATCAATGTAAATTTGGAAATGAGTGTCAGACTCAGCCTGTGGCTAGCGTGGAAAAAGAGCCTGACAGAGAAAACCACGATCTCAGCCACTCAAATATTTAAAAACAAATTCAAATAAACATAAAAATCAAAATATCAAATCCAAGTAAAATATAAATCAAATATCCAATGTAAAAATAAATTCAGATAAAACACAAATAAATCAAAATATCAAATAAAAAAAAAAAATAAGTTCCAGTGAAAAACATGTAAATCAAAATATCAAATGTAAAAGTATGTTCAAGTAAAACACATGAAAAATCAAAATATCCAATGTAAAAATCAATTCAAGTAAAACACAGGTAAATCAAAATATTAAATTCAAATAAAATGGTTAATCAAAATATCAATGCAAAAATCAAATCAAGAAAAACACAAGTAAATCAGAATGTCAAATCCAAGTAAAATAGTAAATCAAAATATCCAGGTAAAAAATAAGTTCCAGTGTAACACATGTAAACCAAAAAAAAAAATATCCAATGCAAAAATAAAATCAAGTAGAACACATAAAAATCAAAATATCCAGTGCAAAAATAAAATCAGATAAAACATGTAATTGCAGGGTAAAACCAACACAAAATAAAATGCACATAAAAATAAAATCAATAAGAAAATAAAATAAAGTAAAAAGAAAATAAAAGGGTAAAAACACAATAAAACAAAAATAGAATAAAATATATGTACGAGTAAAATAAATAATAAGAAATTGTTGTAAAGAGAATTAAAAATTCTCAAATAAAATGAAATCAAAAACAACTTGGAAAAGATAAATTCAAATTTTGTAGTTCTCAGGCTCAACAAAAATGAAAAATAATTTGTGTAAGAAAATTTAGAAAACTTATGAAAATTCACAAAATGTAAACAAAACCCAAATTTTATTATAATTTCCTAATGTTTGATAAATTTTGACACAATTTGAAATTCAATCCCTACAAACATCAGCACATTTTAAAACCAAAAACATATTTGTTAGTTAATTTATGAGTCTGGAGTCCAGTATGGAAGCAATCCAGATAACGTTGAAAATAAAAATGTGATTTGGGCATACTCAAAACAAATAAATAAAGTCTGGAGTCCCTAAGGAAGCAATCCAGATAACGTTGAGAATAAAATAAAAATATGTGTATAAAGTACAAGTTGCGTAAATACTCCCAAAATCACCACGGGAGAAAATATTAGTACTTACAACAAGGCATTTCATACTTAGATTGAACCACAAAATGTTTTACCCTTTTCGAAAATATACACAAATTATAAAAATTTAAAAATGAAATATTAATGTTAAGCCTGAAAAACCTTTTAAGTGATATAATTTTAAAATATAATTTAGTAAGATTTACCTGAATTGAAATTATTTTAAAATTGTAGTTTATTTAATTTAGTGAGATTTATCTGAATTGAAATTATTTTAAAAATGTAAATTATTTATTTGTGTATGATTTACCTGAATTGAAATTGTTTTAAAAATGTAAATTATTTAATTTAGTATGATTTACCTGAATTGAAATTGTTTTAAAAATGTATAAATGATTGAACAGAATTTCTATAGTTATAAAAAAAAATAATAAATAGTGAAATTAAATTTGAAACAATTAAAATTATAAAAATGATAAACAAAATAATATTAATGTAAAATAATAAAATAATTATCATACCTGTTAGAAATTTAGGTAATTTATGATAAAAAGTGAAATTAAATTTGAAACAATTAAAATTATAAAAATGATACAAAAAAATATTAATTTAAAATAATAAAATTGTAGTGTAAGTTACCCAGGCCAACGTGATCGTCAAAAACTTCTTACCCTTCGTTGTGTTGAAAAGCAAGGTCTTGCCAAAAATGACAAATTGTACTCTGGTACGGGTTTACCATTAGAGGAACAAGGTTAAATAAAAGACAGTGAATTCATTCCTACCTTTTAATTCAAAATCAAAATGAAATGTAAATTTGGAAATCAGAGTGTCAGACTCAGCCTGTGGCTAGCGTGGAAAAAGAGCCTGACAGAGAAAACCACGATCTCAGCCACTCAAATATTTAAAAACAAATTCAAATAAACATAAAAATCAAAATATCAAATCCAAGTAAAATATAAATCAAATATCCAATGTAAAAATAAATTCAGATAAAACACAAATAAATCAAAATATCAAATAAAAAAAAAAAATAAGTTCCAGTGAAAAACATGTAAATCAAAATATCAAATGTAAAAGTATGTTCAAGTAAAACACATGAAAAATCAAAATATCCAATGTAAAAATCAATTCAAGTAAAACACAGGTAAATCAAAATATTAAATTCAAATAAAATGGTTAATCAAAATATCAATGCAAAAATCAAATCAAGAAAAACACAAGTAAATCAGAATGTCAAATCCAAGTAAAATAGTAAATCAAAATATCCAGGTAAAAAATAAGTTCCAGTGTAACACATGTAAACCAAAAAAAAAAATATCCAATGCAAAAATAAAATCAAGTAGAACACATAAAAATCAAAATATCCAGTGCAAAAATAAAATCAGATAAAACATGTAATTGCAGGGTAAAACCAACACAAAATAAAATGCACATAAAAATAAAATCAATAAGAAAATAAAATAAAGTAAAAAGAAAATAAAAGGGTAAAAACACAATAAAACAAAAATAGAATAAAATATATGTACGAGTAAAATAAATAATAAGAAATTGTTGTAAAGAGAATTAAAAATTCTCAAATAAAATGAAATCAAAAACAACTTGGAAAAGATAAATTCAAATTTTGTAGTTCTCAGGCTCAACAAAAATGAAAAATAATTTGTGTAAGAAAATTTAGAAAACTTATGAAAATTCACAAAATGTAAACAAAACCCAAATTTTATTATAATTTCCTTATGTTTGATAAATTTTGACACAATTTGAAATTCAATCCCTACAAACATCAGCACATTTTAAAACCAAAAACATATTTGTTAGTTAATTTATGAGTCTGGAGTCCAGTATGGAAGCAATCCAGATAACGTTGAAAATAAAAATGTGATTTGGGCATACTCAAAACAAATAAATAAAGTCTGGAGTCCCTAAGGAAGCAATCCAGATAACGTTGAGAATAAAATAAAAATATGTGTATAAAGTACAAGTTGCGTAAATACTCCCAAAATCACCACGGGAGAAAATATTAGTACTTACAACAAGGCATTTCATACTTAGATTGAACCACAAAATGTTTTACCCTTTTCGAAAATATACACAAATTATAAAAATTTAAAAATGAAATATTAATGTTAAGCCTGAAAAACCTTTTAAGTGATATAATTTTAAAATATAATTTAGTAAGATTTACCTGAATTGAAATTATTTTAAAATTGTAGTTTATTTAATTTAGTGAGATTTATCTGAATTGAAATTATTTTAAAAATGTAAATTATTTATTTGTGTATGATTTACCTGAATTGAAATTGTTTTAAAAATGTAAATTATTTAATTTAGTATGATTTACCTGAATTGAAATTGTTTTAAAAATGTATAAATGATTGAACAGAATTTCTATAGTTATAAAAAAAAATAATAAATAGTGAAATTAAATTTGAAACAATTAAAATTATAAAAATGATAAACAAAATAATATTAATGTAAAATAATAAAATAATTATCATACCTGTTAGAAATTTAGGTAATTTATGATAAAAAGTGAAATTAAATTTGAAACAATTAAAATTATAAAAATGATACAAAAAAATATTAATTTAAAATAATAAAATTGTAGTGTAAGTTACCCAGGCCAACGTGATCGTCAAAAACTTCTTACCCTTCGTTGTGTTGAAAAGCAAGGTCTTGCCAAAAATGACAAATTGTACTCTGGTACGGGTTTACCATTAGAGGAACAAGGTTAAATAAAAGACAGTGAATTCATTCCTACCTTTTAATTCAAAATCAAAATGAAATGTAAATTTGGAAATCAGAGTGTCAGACTCAGCCTGTGGCTAGCGTGGAAAAAGAGCCTGACAGAGAAAACCACGATCTTAGCCACTCAAAGATTTAAAAACAAATTCAAATAAACATAAAAATCAAAATATCAAATCAAGTAAATCACACATAAATCAAATATCCAATGTTAAAATAAATTCAAATAAAACACAAATAAATAAAAATATCAAAAAAATAAAAAAATAAGTTCCAGTGAAAAACATGTAAATCAAAATATCAAATATAAAAATATGTTCAAGTAAAACATGAAAATCAAAATAACCAAAATAAAAATCAATTCAAGTAAAACACAGGTAAATCGGATTCCAGTAAAATTGTAAATCAAAATATCAATATAAAAATCAATTCAAGTAAAACAGGTAAATCAAAATATTAAATTCAAATAAAATGTTAAATCAAAATATCAATGCAAAAATAAAATCAAGAAAAACACAAGTAAATAAAAATGTCAAATCCAAGTAAAATGGCAAATCAAAATATCAAATGTAAAATATGTTCAAGTAAAACACATAAAAATCAATATATCCAGTGCAAAAATAAAATCAGGTAAAACATGTAAATTGCAGAGTAAAACCAACACAAAATAAAATGCACATAAAAATAATCAATCAATAAGAAAATTCAATAAAACACATAAAAATCAGGGCACACAAATACACATAAAAGGGTAAAAACACAATAAGACAAAAATCAAATAAAATGTGTGTAAAATAATCAATAAGAAATTGTAAAATATAATTAAAAATTCTCAAATAAAATGAAATCAAAAACAACTTGGAAAATATAAATTCAAATTTTGTAGTTCTCAGGCTCAACAAAAATGAAAATAATTTGTGTAAGAAAATTTAGAAAAACATATGAAAAATTCACAAAATGTAAATAAAACCCAAATTCCCGAATATTTGATAAATTTTGACACAATTTGAAATTCAATCCCTACAAACATCAGCACATTTTAAAACCAAAAACATATTTGTTAGTTTATTTATGAGTCTGGAGTCCAGTATGGAAGCAATCCAGATAACGTTGAAAATAAAAAGGTGATTTGGGCATACTCAAAACAAATAAATAAAGTCTGGAGTCCCTAAGGAAGCAATCCAGATAACGTTGAGAATAAAATAAAAATATGTGTATAAAGTACAAGTTGCGTAAATACTCCCAAAATCACCACGGGAGAAAATATTAGTACAAGTAATTGATTTAATTTAGCGAGATTTATCTGAATTGAAATTATTTTAAAAATGTAAATTATTTAATTTAGTATGATTTACCTGAATTGAAATTGTTTTAAAAATGTATAAATGATTGAACAGAATTTCTAGTTATAAAAAATAATAATAAACAGTGAAATTAAATTTGAAACAATTAAAATTATAAAAATGATAAACAAAATAATATTAATTTAAAATAATAAAATAATTATCATACCTGTTAGAAATTTAAGTAATTTATGATAAAAAGTGAAATTAAATTTGAAACAATTAAAATTATAAAAATGATACAAAAAAATATTAATTTAAAATAATAAAATAGTTATCATACCTGTTAGAAATGTAAGTAATTAATCCAATTTGAAACAAAAACTCAAAAACACAGAAAAACTCAAAAACACACAAAATACAAATAAAGACACAAAACAAATTATAATTTCTGATTTTGAATACGAATTGAAATGAATATGATTGTTGAAATCTGAATCAGAATTGAATATGAACCAGGATTGAATATATCGAATTGAATTGGATGAATTGAATCCCTTAAAAATCACCTCGCAGCCCTTTTAAAGACTCGCACTAATACGTCATCAAAACCAATCGAACCCACGCCACATCTAAGAAAAATTCCCACAGGAAATCGATCTACGAGACAAGTACCAAAATTTTATCGAAAAGAGGACATGTCTCACGTCAGCTCAAGAGTATTTATGGTTATTACACCCCATGTGTGCGAAACGCCTGAACACCAACAGAAATTAGGCAGACCACACAAACAAAAAAAAAAAATATGGTTGTTTAGTTTATTTTACTCACGTAAAATGTAAGTAATTATTCAGAAAGTTATCAGAAAATTTAACAAATAATTTTGTAATACCATGATCGAGAAACTATATAAAAAAATTTTTTTTTTTTTAAAGAAGCGTGCGTAAAATATTTAAAGGATTAAAGATGACCATTGGATACCACAAAACTAAAAAAAGAATATAGGAGGCTGCTAAGAATAAAATTAAGGAGACTTACCCCTCGTTACCCCTGTAGCTACAAACAATTTTTAGAGACAGACACGTATTTCGTCACTTTAAATGTAGGTATTATGTACGCGAATCTCGTATACGTTAAGTTATTAAGTTTGTGATCTACAGATTTTATTTTCTTTTGTTGTATTTGTGAAAAATAAAATACAGTTAGAAATAAACAATTTATTTACAAATGTTGCACGGTAATAATTTTGTTGTGTTTTTTTACGCTCTTTTGCCTCTTGAAGTCTCTATTTACAAACTTTAATAAAAAGAAAATCCGCACTCTTATAAAAAAAGACAAAAAATAGTCATAATTAAAATTTGAACAGGAAAAATTATATCTAACTGCAGATAATTTTTCTTTCAATAATTTTCCCACATTATCCGTAATGGATATAGACGGAAACTCTCTACAAAATAGCTTATCCAATTCTATAATGTATTTTACAAATTGTTCCTTAGGAACTATTAATTTGCCAAAAGTACTACTGCTATCATCGAATACGCTAAAATTTGTGTACAGAGTACTAGCTAGTAAACTAACGTCTAATAACGTTGAGACACACAAATCGCAAGTGTGCTTTTCAAACGCTTTTTTTAAAAAATACCCACTCACATAAGTGGCGGCATTCTCCACAGGTAATGTTAGCTTATAATAATCTGGATCTTTCAACTCAAAAAACAGCGCCTTCGATGGTTTACCACTTACAACTACTTTAAACTTAGAACTACTTATATCTACATTATTTAATATACTATTCAAATCATCAATACAATTACTTCCTTCAACGTAATTGAATAAACTTATACAAAATAACTTCTTGAAGGCTCTACTGAACTGCACTGGGTCTAACTCACATACTTAAATCTAAAACACGGGACGAACCTATCACGGAGACAGGAATATCATCAAGGTCTCTAAACCCTGAAACTTTTTGCCATCTGACCCACGTAAAACGCTTAGTTGGGTAAGATAACCGATCGTAAAACAGAGGAGTGAGGAGGGTGATTTATAACGATCGAAACGTCTGATGTAACAGTTGTTGTATTGTAACCGAAAGTGGGTCAAGGTCAATAATTCATTAGAAATCGTTGATTACAACTAGATCAACTCCTCCCCCCACCATTTGACCCCTTATATTTTATGAAGGACGCAGTGTGATCCTTGCACACCTTTTTGGATATTAGAAGTTAAAGGACATTGCAGTCGGGTGCTGTTAAACAAAGTTGTCTGCCTGAAAGGCGTAAGCACAACTGACACACGGGAAAGGTCCATATTAAGTCGGGAAACTCTTCCGAAGAAGTGATGCTGTTACAGAGTTACAGCGGTTTAAACAGGTAGGATGAGGGAGGGAGGGATAGACACTGTTAGTGTGTGACAGTTGAAGCAGGTCTGGGGAAATGGAACGAAGTTGTGTAGAGTGAAGAGGAAGACGACCGACGACTGCGACGAGACAGCGGTGTCGCTTGTAGTGGACTCAGAGGTGGTGGCGGCGGAGTAGTTACAGTTGAAATACAGTTAGCCTGATGCTGCGTGTAACACCGTGGTGTAAACGCCTTCGAGGTCGGTGAATCGTTGGTCAAGGCCAACGTGATCATACTCTCTGTATTATACAATTAAATTATCTGGTTGTTCGAGGTCACTATTCACGCATTCGAGAGAGCGACAGAAGATTGGGCAATAGAGGATAATATAAATTTTGTTAACACCTGTACTACGCTTTTCGCTATCAACGGTTCAACATACACATATACGTCCCCCTCTCATTAGTAAATTTGTAAGTACGCATATGACTTCAAAATCCGTCGTCTGGGCACTAAAGACGTACCACCCGTACCTAGAAGACCGACGGTTCAAGCTGTGTACGGATAGCCGCGGCCTATTATGGTTGAACGAGGTCAAGGAGACCAGGGCAAAGCTACAACGT
>JAQSLM010000066.1:0-14038 GCA_029378335.1 Agrilus mali | reverse complement strand
TTTGGTACACAAATCGTGTTTCTAGCTTTAACCGTTCCTTAGATAAGTGTTTCCAAATAAAAATTTTCAAATTTCAAGAAAACTCCTTAAAAGCCTTTTGTAGCCTGATTCGGCATATAAGCACAGATTTTACATTTTAAGACGACTGACAAGACGTTTGGGGCCTGAACCGGCATATAAGCATAAAACGCACTGGTAGCACCTCCTGATACGTTTGGTACACAAATCGTGTTTCTAGCTTTTACCGTTCCTTAGATGTGTTTCCAAATGAAAATTTTCATATTTCAAAAATACTCCTTAACAGCCTTATGAAGCCTGATTTGGCATATAAGTATAGATTTTACATTTAAGACAACTGACAAGACGTTTGGAGATTGAACCGGCATATAAGCATAGAACGCACTGGTAGCACCTCCTGATGCGTTTGGTGCACAAATCGTGTTTCTAGCTTTTACCGTTCCTTAGATAAGTGTTTCCAAATAAAAATTTTCAAATTTCGAGAAAAATCCTTAACAGCCTTTTGAAGCCTGATTTGGCATATAAGCACAGATTTTACATTTTAAGACACCTGACAAGACGTTTGGAGCCTGAACCGGCATATAAGCATAAAACGCACTGGTAGCACCTCCTGATACGTTTGGTGCACAAATCGTGTTTCTAGCTTTTACCGTTCCTTAGATAAGTGTTTCCAAATAAAAATTTTCAAATTTCGAGAAAAATCCTTAACAGCCTTTTGAAGCCTGATTTGGCATATAAGCACAGATTTTACATTTTAAGACAACTGACAAGACGTTTGGAGCCTTAACCGGCATATAAGCATAAAACGCACTGGTAGCACCTCCTGATGCGTTTGGTACACAAATCGTGTATCTAGCTTTAACCGTTCCTTAGATAAGTGTTTCCAAATAAAAATTTTCAAATTTCAAGAATACTCCTTAACAGCCTTTTGAAGCCTGATTCGGCGTATAAGCATAGATTTTACATTTTAAGAAAACCGATAAGACGTTTGAGCCTGATTCGGCATATAAGCATAGAACGCACTTGTGCACCTGATGCGTTTGGTTTACGAATCGTGTTTCTAGCTTTTACCGTTCCTTAGATAAGTGTTTCCAAATAAAAATTTTGAAATTTCAAGAATACTCCTTAACAGCCTTTTGAAGCCTGATTCGGCGTATAAGCATATATTTTACATTTTAAGACAACTGATAAGATGTTTGGAGCCTGAACCGGCATATAAGCATAAAACGCACTGGTAGCACCTCCTGATGCGTTTGGTACACAAATCGTGTTTCTAGCTTTTACCGTTCCTTAGATAAGTGTTTCCAAATAAAAATTTTCAAATTTCAAGAAAAACTCCTTAAAAGCCTTTTGTAGCCTGATTCGGCATATAAGCACAGATTTTACATTTTAAGACGACTGACAAGACGTTTGGAGCCTGAACCGGCATATAAGCATAAAACGCACTGGTAGCACCTCCTGATACGTTTGGTACACAAATCGTGTTTCTAGCTTTTACCGTTCCTTAGATGTGTTTCCAAATGAAAATTTTCATATTTCAAAAATACTCCTTAATAGCCTTTTGAAGCCTGATTTGGCATATAAGTATAGATTTTACATTTAAGACAACTGACAAGACGTTTGGAGCCTCAACCGGCATATAAGCATAAAACGCACTGATAGCACGTCTTGATACGTTTGGTACACAAATCGTGTTTCTAGCTTTTACCGTTCCTCAGATAAGTGTTTCCAAATAAAAATTTTCAAATTTCGAGAAAAATCCTTAACAGCCTTTTGAAGCCTGATTTGGCATATAAGCACAGATTTTACATTTTAAGACAACTGACAAGACGTTTGGAGCCTGAACCGGCATATAAGCATAGAACGCACTGATAGCACGTCCTGATCCGTTTGGTACACAAATCGTGTTTCTAGCTTTTACCGTTCCTCAGATAAGTGTTTCCAAAAAAAAATTTTCAAATTTCAAGAATACTCCTTAACAGCTTTATGAAGCCGGGTTTGGGGCATATAAGTATAGATTTTACTTTTAAAGACAACTGACAAGACGTTTGGAGCCTGAACCGGCATATAAGCATAGAACGCACTGGTAGCACCTCCTGATGCGTTTGGTACACAAATCGTGTTTCTAGCTTTAACCGTTCCTTAGATAAGTGTTTCCAAATAAAAATTTTCAAATTTCAAGAAAACTCCTTAAAAGCCTTTTGTAGCCTGATTCGGCATATAAGCACAGATTTTACATTTTAAGACGACTGACAAGACGTTTGGGGCCTGAACCGGCATATAAGCATAAAACGCACTGGTAGCACCTCCTGATACGTTTGGTACACAAATCGTTTTTCTAGCTTTTACCGTTCCTCAGATAAGTTTTTCCCAAAATAAAAATTTTCAAATTTCAAGAATACTCCTTAACAGCCTTATGAAGCCTGATTTGGCATATAAGTATAGATTTTACTTTTAAAACAACTGACAAGACGTTTGGAGATTGAACCGGCATATAAGCTTTAACACAACTATTACTTGGATTATGAAATTATTAATAGTTTTTTTTAAAAAAAAAAAATTAATTAACATGAAATATTAAAAAGAAAACGTGCTCGGGCGCCACTTTGTCAAACAAAGAAAAGAATAAAGGGAAACGACAAATTTCTTGGGCACCGGGTAGTGCATCGGTGGTTCCTGTAGAATCCTGAGAGTCAAGAGAGCTCGAAGCTCTTTTAAAAAAAAAACAAAAAAAACTTGAAGAGTATATTAACAAAAAAGGTACATTAAAAGAAAACTTACAAAGACAACACAAGCCCAACCAAAATAAAACCCGCACCCTGCGCCAACGTAGGGACTTCAGCTGGTTTCCGGGTCTTGAAGGGGACTTTTCAAAAACGTATGAGACCAGGCAATAGAAAAAAGGACTGAAAACCCCAACCTTATTAGTTTTATACCAGAGCCGCCTGCAGGTGTTGTTCGGCTCGTATCAATTTGGTTTGGATATGATTATATAATATGTCTCTTAGCCGGGTTTGACCTTTCCTCTAGGAATCTTCACCCCGACCCGTAATCCCAGCTTCAGAGTCCGTCTGGAGCCTAAGCTAAGATGGATGGATGGGCTGACAAATAACAGGAACAAAGATGTAAAAAAAATATTACCTAAAAGTGAATAAATTAATTAAAATATTATAATTTTGTCGAAAATGAAGATGTCTAAAAAATAAAAGGTGGGAAAAAGGAAGTATATAGGTGAGTCCACGTCGAGATCAAACAAACCAAGATTCATCTAAGTACTCACAAGATACCACAAAAACAAAAAAAATTATTTGAAAAATGAAATTACTGAGAAAAAAGGGGGTGAAAAGCTAAATTAATAATTTACAAAATAGCCACAAAGGCCCAAAAGATTAAGAAGAAAAAATAAGATTTACAAAATGCCTCGTGGCAAAAAAAAAAAATTGACAAAATAGTTAAAATTAATTAAAAAAAAAAAATTTTTAAAAGAGTGCTTCGAGAGGTTATGAAAAATTAAAGAAAAAATTAACGAAATACTTAATTTGAATAAATTTACGTAATATATTAATAAGGTGAGAAGTTCACACAAGTAGAAGCACAATACACGAACAGAAACACACACCCACACGTCACGTCAGTGTCGAGGATCAAGGCGAAAGCCCTCGAGCACCGCCCGGAAAATTTCATCGATCCCTCCATCGATCGCCTAGTCCTGCGCGAATGTTGTTAGCCTTGATGATAAGACGGAAGGTCGATCAACATTAAGAAATAATCAACAAAACTAAACCCAAAGGGACAAAGACAAACTGAAACGAATTAAATAAAACTTTAGAAACGGGATTTTTCATAAAAAAAAAACGTTACAAACCCCTATTACCAGGAAAAAGAGGACTGACAGCCAGCCTACCAGAAATCAAAAAGGGAAAAACATAATAACGGTACGAGAGCTAAGAAAGGGAACCAATAATCTAATACGAATCTAATCCAAAAAAAAATCGGGGAAACTTTAACTCAAACAGTTACTAAATATAAAAAATGGAGGCTAATTGCCTAACTAAACGAAAATTATTGGTCAATTCGACCAGACAATGCTACTGCATTGGAAAACGAAAACTAAAACTTCATTTAAAATGCATAGCACTTATAATCAAGCGCCCAAGGCAAACAAAAAAAAAATTAAAAAGAACGGCATTCAATATTCTGCACTTACTATGCAAGCGCCTATAGCAGACGTAAAGGAATTAAATAACGGCATTTGTAAAATCCTGCACTTACTATGTAAGCGCCTATAGCAGACGTAAAGGATAATTATAGCCAACGCACGAAATAATTTTTGCACTCGGCAAATTGGGTACCATACCCTGGCAAACAAACTCAAGAGATTAATCACCTCTAAATCACACTACGAAAATCACATAGGCAAATCTCATGTGCAAACAGCACTCTCAACACTTCGATCTCTCACCATAGAAGAATTCGCAATCTACACTACATCTAAAATGCAAAACTCTGAAATACCAGAAATAGGCCTACAGCCCAACGCTGCATCTAAAATGCAAAATTCTGAAACATCAGAAATAGGCCCACAGCCCAACACTGAAATCTAAAATGCAAAACTCACACTAAGAATAGGCCTAATGCCCTAAACTGCATCTAAAATGCAAAACTCAAACACTAAGGCCAAAACCCCCTAAACCGCATCTAAAATGAAAATACTCAAACACTAACAATAGGCCTAAAGCCCAAAACACTATATCAGGACTCAAACCTGAAAGCGCAGATACATTCCCCATCCGGAAACCATAGCACTCACTATTGAGCAAAAAACCAAACTGCAACTAAACGCTGCACCGCATCATATGAAAAACCCAAACACGCACAGAAATATGCATCAAAAATGCACAACTGCATCAAAACTGCACTCAAACCACCCTGCATTGGGAAAATGCATCTAAACTGCACCAATAGTGTGCAACAACAAATCAACTGCATAAAAACAAATGCAAAAATCTAATCTGCACTAAAGCAAGTGCAAAAAACCTAAACTGCACCAAAATAAGTGCATCAATATAATCTGCACCTAACCAAAAGCACAAGCGATTACTCAATAATCGAAAACTGCAGCTATCTGCAAACTAAAATGCTATACCAAATCACATCGCATAAACATCGCACTCATAGAGCAACTAGCTCAAAAAAAAGAACAACCATCAAAAATCAAAATCAGTAAACTAAACTCAAAGGCATGTGCATAGAGCACCAACAAAAAACAAAAAAATCACTTGAAAGTGAAAATAAAATTTAAAAACATAAATCAACATTCCTAGCTGTAAAAAATTCATTCTAAGCTAGAATGAAACATAACGGAAGAACTATCCCGACTTAAGTCGAAAACGTAAACTAAAAACTTTCCTACTCGGGAATAAAACGAAACTTAATCCAAAATAGAATTCATAGAATTCTTTAAAAACGAAAAAAAAAAAAATTAATTGGCTAAAAGCCATACGTAAAATAGGAGTGGCTTTCATGAGCCCAAAAAAGGACATTTGTAGAGCTACATAGAGAACAGTAAAAAGAAAACAACAACAAAAGGGAATGGCCAAAAATAAATACAGAAAAATTTTTCTTTTATTCCAGTATGCAGTCAGGTAAATACATGACTGAAAAGGGACGGTAAGACCCCACGGGAACCTAAGCAGGAAAGAAAGTAAGACCTGAAAAACTGATATCCATTTCCTACGAAATGCCAAATAAAAAGTAAAAAAGTGTACAGTTGGGGTTCCAGCCCGAAGTAAAATGACCTGAAAGTACTAGGATTGAGGAGGCGAAAAACGAAAGTGAAACGTAGTAAATTCCAGAGGTGAACTTGGGAAATGAAGCCAGGAATTGTTATAGGCAAATTATGAATCGAAAAATGTGATAATGAATACGAAAGGAAGTAAGATACGCATACACAAGGGAAACTCTCTTCGAAGGGGAGACAGAACCTCATTCACTCTGGTTGTGAGCCCGATTACCCCTAAGGCACGCATACGCTACGAACCCAAAACCTTTGGCCGATTCATGCCCCTAAAAAAACTCGCGATGGGGTTGTCCCATGCACTCACAGATGCACTACCAAAGGAAAGCACGAGAAGAGGTAAAAAAGAGTGGAATCATGTTGGAGACAAAGGGTTGGAATTTACTCACATGCATGAAGCAAACAAGAGTCTAAAAAGGGAACAGAGGGACTCCTGACCAACATCATACATGTAGTGGGGAGCTGATAGCACCCCTCACTCAAGGTGTGAGAATCGAAGAAGAAAGGGATAGAACAACAGTCCTTGGCACTGACATAACTAAGGTATGAAAACAAACACGAAGAAAGAGATTTATTGGGTCGTGAGCTACAGCGACGTCTGGATCAGCAGATTTAACCGAACAAGTCTCGATATCTGAACGAAAATGAATGTACCTAAAATTGTCCAGAAAATTTGAAAATCCTAAGTTTCCTAAACCAACATTATTCCCTAATACAGGAACATCATTCCTGGAACCTGAAGCAGAAAATAAACGTGGAGTAGACACGACCTTAACCAATAAAGAAGAATTAACAGGAAGTATAAGTGATGACGTATCATTTAGTCGACTATTTAATATACTAATAGACAAAAAAAAAACTAGTGAGCATTTGAATTACAAACTTTAGTTAACATGATCTTTTTGCAATGCAACTCTGCACGAGAAATACTCAAATTAAGAAACAACTTGCCAATACTAGTTGGCCCTTTAATTTACATAAAACAGACAATCTCTTAGCTCTCTTTTCCAAGCAATTGTACTCAATTTCAAAGACAAATAAATTTAACAAAAGTTAACTCAATTAAAGTATGATTTCGTATGGTATCTGTAATCACTTACATACTGCAGGAATTCGTCAAACTCACGATAAACATCCAAGTTTTCCCAAATCGCTCACTGTAATTTCGTCTAATACGTCATCATAAGGGAAAGGGTAAGTCAATCACCACAGGGTTAATAGAGAATACATCCTTAATGCAAAACAAGTACCTAAAATTTTACACAAGTTTGAAACTGTACAAACAAATTTGAAAGATAATAAACAAGTAAACAGACAATGCTTTTCAAACTTTAACAAAAAAAGATCTCGGAGATAAATTACAGAAGGTTAAATGCAGTAAATGCAAAAATAATGTACAAAATATAAATTTAATCACAAAAAAAGATTTGTTTACCAGTTACAATAAATACAATAAAAAAATTGCAATCAGGATTCTTCAGGTCCCTGCTCGTGCCGCGCCAATTTAACACAACTATTACTTGGATTATGAAATTATTAATAGTTTGTTTTAAAAAAAAAATTAATTAACTTTAAATATTAAAAAGAAAACGTGCTCGGGCGCCACTTTGTCAAACAAAGAAAAAAATAAATGAAACGACAAATTTCTTGGGCACCGGGTAGTGCATCGGTGGTTCCTGTAGAATCCTGAGAGTCAAGAGAGCTCGAAGCTCTCTTAAAAAAAAAAAAAAAAAACTTGAAGAGTATATTAACAAAAAAGGTACATTAAAAGAAAACTTACAAAGACAACACAAGCCCCAAACCCAAAAAATAACGCACCCTGCGCCAACGTAGGGACTTCAGCTGGTTTCCGGGTCTTGAAGGGGACTTTTCAAAAAAGTATGAGACCAGGCAATAGATAAAAGGACTGTAAACCAACCTTATTAGTTTTATACCAGAGCCGCCTGCAGGTGTTGATCGGCTCGTATCAATTTGGTTTGGATATGATTATATAATATGTCTCTTAGCCTGGTTGACCTTTCCTCTAGGAATCTTCACCCCGACCCGTAATCCCAGCTTCAGAGTCCGTCTGGAGCCTAAGCTAAGATGGATGGATGGGCTGACAAATAACAGGAACAAAGATGTACAAAAATATTACCTAAAAGTGAATAAATTAATTAAAATATTATAATTTTGTCGAAAATGAAGATGTCTAAAAAATAAAAGGTAGGAAAAGGAAGTATATAGGTGAGTCCACGTCGAGATCAAACAAACCAAGATTCATCTAAGTACTCACAAGATACCACAAGAACAAAAAAAATTATTTGAAAAATGAAATTACTGAGAACAAAGGGGTGAAAAGCTAAATTAATAATTTACAAAATAGCCACAAAGGCCCAAAAGATTAAGAAGAAAAAATAAGATTTACAAAATGCCTCGTGGCAACAAAAAAAAAATTTACAAAATAGTTAAAATTAATTAAAAAAAAAAAAATTTAAAAGAGTGCTTCGAGAGGTTATGAAAAATTAAAGAAAAAATTAACGAAATACTTAATTTGAATAAATTTACGTAATATATTAATAAGGTGAGAAGTTCACACAAGTAGAAGCACAATACACGAACAGAAACACACACCCACACGTCACGTCAGTGTCGAGGATCAAGGCGAAAGACCTCGAGCACCGACCGGAAAATTTCATCGATCCCTCCATCGATCGCCTAGTCCTGCGCGAATGTTGTTAGCCTTGATGATAAGACGGAAGGTCGATCAACATTAAGAAATAATCAACAAAACTGAACCAAGACAAAGACAAACTGAAACGAATTAAATAAAACTTTAGTAACGGGATTTTTCATAGAAAAAAAAAGTTACAAAGCATAGAACGCACTGGTAGCACCTCCTGATGCGTTTGGTGCACAAATCGTGTTTCTAGCTTTTACCGTTCCTTAGATAAGTGTTTCCAAATAAAAATTTTCAAATTTCGAGAAAAATCCTTAACAGCCTTTTGAAGCCTGATTTGGCATATAAGCACAGATTTTACATTTTAAGACAACTGACAAGACGTTTGGAGCCTGAACCGGCATATAAGCATAAAACGCACTGGTAGCACCTCCTGATACGTTTGGTGCACAAATCGTGTTTCTAGCTTTTACCGTTCCTTAGATAAGTGTTTCCAAATAAAAATTTTCAAATTTCGAGAAAAATCCTTAACAGCCTTTTGAAGCCTGATTTGGCATATAAGCACAGATTTTACATTTTAAGACAACTGACAAGACGTTTGGAGCCTTAACCGGCATATAAGCATAAAACGCACTGGTAGCACCTCCTGATGCGTTTGGTACACAAATCGTGTATCTAGCTTTAACCGTTCCTTAGATAAGTGTTTCCAAATAAAAATTTTCAAATTTCAAGAATACTCCTTAACAGCCTTTTGAAGCCTGATTCGGCGTATAAGCATAGATTTTACATTTTAAGAAAACCGATAAGACGTTTGAGCCTGATTCGGCATATAAGCATAGAACGCACTTGTGCACCTGATGCGTTTGGTTTACGAATCGTGTTTCTAGCTTTTACCGTTCCTTAGATAAGTGTTTCCAAATAAAAATTTTGAAATTTCAAGAATACTCCTTAACAGCCTTTTGAAGCCTGATTCGGCGTATAAGCATATATTTTACATTTTAAGACAACTGATAAGATGTTTGGAGCCTGAACCGGCATATAAGCATAAAACGCACTGGTAGCACCTCCTGATGCGTTTGGTACACAAATCGTGTTTCTAGCTTTTACCGTTCCTTAGATAAGTGTTTCCAAATAAAAATTTTCAAATTTCAAGAAAACTCCTTAAAAGCCTTTTGTAGCCTGATTCGGCATATAAGCACAGATTTTACATTTTAAGACGACTGACAAGACGTTTGGAGCCTGAACCGGCATATAAGCATAAAACGCACTGGTAGCACCTCCTGATACGTTTGGTACACAAATCGTGTTTCTAGCTTTTACCGTTCCTTAGATGTGTTTCCAAATGAAAATTTTCATATTTCAAAAATACTCCTTAATAGCCTTTTGAAGCCTGATTTGGCATATAAGTATAGATTTTACATTTAAGACAACTGACAAGACGTTTGGAGCCTCAACCGGCATATAAGCATAAAACGCACTGATAGCACGTCCTGATACGTTTGGTACACAAATCGTGTTTCTAGCTTTTACCGTTCCTCAGATAAGTGTTTCCAAATAAAAATTTTCAAATTTCAAGAATACTCCTTAACAGCCTTTTGAAGCCTGATTCGGCGTATAAGCATAGATTTTACATTTTAAGAAAACCGATAAGACGTTTGAGCCTGATTCGGCATATAAGCATAGAACGCACTTGTGCACCTGATGCGTTTGGTTTACGAATCGTGTTTCTAGCTTTTACCGTTCCTTAGATAAGTGTTTCCAAATAAAAATTTTGAAATTTCAAGAATACTCCTTAACAGCCTTTTGAAGCCTGATTCGGCGTATAAGCATATATTTTACATTTTAAGACAACTGATAAGATGTTTGGAGCCTGAACCGGCATATAAGCATAAAACGCACTGGTAGCACCTCCTGATGCGTTTGGTACACAAATCGTGTTTCTAGCTTTTACTGTTCCTTGGATGTGTTTCCAAATAAAAATTTTCAAATTTCGAGAAAAATCCTTAACAGCCTTTTGAAGCCTGATTTGGCATATAAGCACAGATTTTACATTTTAAGACAACTGACAAGACGTTTGGAGCCTGAACCGGCATATAAGCATAGAACGCACTGGTAGCACCTCCTGATGCGTTTGGTACACAAATCGTGTTTCTAGCTTTAACCGTTCCTTAGATAAGTGTTTCCAAATAAAAATTTTCAAATTTCAAGAAAACTCCTTAAAAGCCTTTTGTAGCCTGATTCGGCATATAAGCACAGATTTTACATTTTAAGACGACTGACAAGACGTTTGGGGCCTGAACCGGCATATAAGCATAAAACGAACTGGTAGCACCTCCTGATACGTTTGGTACACAAATCGTGTTTCTAGCTTTTACCGTTCCTTAGATGTGTTTCCAAATGAAAATTTTCATATTTCAAAAATACTCCTTAATAGCCTTTTGAAGCCTGATTTGGCATATAAGTATAGATTTTACATTTAAGACAACTGACAAGACGTTTGGAGCCTCAACCGGCATATAAGCATAGAACGCACTGATAGCACGTCCTGATACGTTTGGTACACAAATCGTGTTTCTAGCTTTTACCGTTCCTCAGATAAGTGTTTCCAAATAAAAATTTTCAAATTTCAAGAATACTCCTTAACAGCCTTATGAAGCCTGATTTGGCATATAAGTATAGATTTTACATTTAAGACAACTGACAAGACGTTTGGAGATTGAACCGGCATATAAGCATAGAACGCACTGGTAGCACCTCCTGATGCGTTTGGTGCACAAATCGTGTTTCTAGCTTTTACCGTTCCTTAGATAAGTGTTTCCAAATAAAAATTTTCAAATTTCGAGAAAAATCCTTAACAGCCTTTTGAAGCCTGATTTGGCATATAAGCACAGATTTTACATTTTAAGACAACTGACAAGACGTTTGGAGCCTGAACCGGCATATAAGCATAAAACGCACTGGTAGCACCTCCTGATACGTTTGGTGCACAAATCGTGTTTCTAGCTTTTACCGTTCCTTAGATAAGTGTTTCCAAATAAAAATTTTCAAATTTCGAGAAAAATCCTTAACAGCCTTTTGAAGCCTGATTTGGCATATAAGCACAGATTTTACATTTTAAGACAACTGACAAGACGTTTGGAGCCTTAACCGGCATATAAGCATAAAACGCACTGGTAGCACCTCCTGATGCGTTTGGTACACAAATCGTGTATCTAGCTTTAACCGTTCCTTAGATAAGTGTTTCCAAATAAAAATTTTCAAATTTCAAGAATACTCCTTAACAGCCTTTTGAAGCCTGATTCGGCGTATAAGCATAGATTTTACTTTTTAAGAAAACCGATAAGACGTTTGAGCCTGATTCGGCATATAAGCATAGCCATAAATTCATGATGCGTTTGGTTTACGAATCGTGTTTCTAGCTTTTACCGTTCCTTAGATAAGTGTTTCCAAATAAAAATTTTCAAATTTCGAGAAAAATCCTTAACAGCCTTTTGAAGCCTGATTTGGCATATAAGCACAGATTTTACATTTTAAGACAACTGACAAGACGTTTGGAGCCTGAACCGGCATATAAGCATAGAACGCACTGGTAGCACCTCCTGATGCGTTTGGTACACAAATCGTGTTTCTAGCTTTAACCGTTCCTTAGATAAGTGTTTCCAAATAAAAATTTTCAAATTTCAAGAAAACTCCTTAAAAGCCTTTTGTAGCCTGATTCGGCATATAAGCACAGATTTTACATTTTAAGACGACTGACAAGACGTTTGGGGCCTGAACCGGCATATAAGCATAAAACGAACTGGTAGCACCTCCTGATACGTTTGGTACACAAATCGTGTTTCTAGCTTTTACCGTTCCTTAGATGTGTTTCCAAATGAAAATTTTCATATTTCAAAAATACTCCTTAATAGCCTTTTGAAGCCTGATTTGGCATATAAGTATAGATTTTACATTTAAGACAACTGACAAGACGTTTGGAGCCTCAACCGGCATATAAGCATAGAACGCACTGATAGCACGTCCTGATACGTTTGGTACACAAATCGTGTTTCTAGCTTTTACCGTTCCTCAGATAAGTGTTTCCAAATAAAAATTTTCAAATTTCAAGAATACTCCTTAACAGCCTTATGAAGCCTGATTTGGCATATAAGTATAGATTTTACATTTAAGACAACTGACAAGACGTTTGGAGATTGAACCGGCATATAAGCATAGAACGCACTGGTAGCACCTCCTGATGCGTTTGGTGCACAAATCGTGTTTCTAGCTTTTACCGTTCCTTAGATAAGTGTTTCCAAATAAAAATTTTCAAATTTCGAGAAAAATCCTTAACAGCCTTTTGAAGCCTGATTTGGCATATAAGCACAGATTTTACATTTTAAGACAACTGACAAGACGTTTGGAGCCTGAACCGGCATATAAGCATAAAACGCACTGGTAGCACCTCCTGATACGTTTGGTGCACAAATCGTGTTTCTAGCTTTTACCGTTCCTTAGATAAGTGTTTCCAAATAAAAATTTTCAAATTTCGAGAAAAATCCTTAACAGCCTTTTGAAGCCTGATTTGGCATATAAGCACAGATTTTACATTTTAAGACAACTGACAAGACGTTTGGAGCCTTAACCGGCATATAAGCATAAAACGCACTGGTAGCACCTCCTGATGCGTTTGGTACACAAATCGTGTATCTAGCTTTAACCGTTCCTTAGATAAGTGTTTCCAAATAAAAATTTTCAAATTTCAAGAATACTCCTTAACAGCCTTTTGAAGCCTGATTCGGCGTATAAGCATAGATTTTACATTTTAAGAAAACCGATAAGACGTTTGAGCCTGATTCGGCATATAAGCATAGAACGCACTTGTGCACCTGATGCGTTTGGTTTACGAATCGTGTTTCTAGCTTTTACCGTTCCTTAGATAAGTGTTTCCAAATAAAAATTTTGAAATTTCAAGAATACTCCTTAACAGCCTTTTGAAGCTGATTCGGCGTATAAGCATATATTTTACATTTTAAGACAACTGATAAGATGTTTGGAGCCTGAACCGGCATATAAGCATAAAACGCACTGGTAGCACCTCCTGATGCGTTTGGTACACAAATCGTGTTTCTAGCTTTTACCGTTCCTTAGATAAGTGTTTCCAAATAAAAATTTTCAAATTTCAAGAAAACTCCTTAAAAGCCTTTTGTAGCCTGATTCGGCATATAAGCACAGATTTTACATTTTAAGACGACTGACAAGACGTTTGGAGCCTGAACCGGCATATAAGCATAAAACGCACTGGTAGCACCTCCTGATACGTTTGGTACACAAATCGTGTTTCTAGCTTTTACCGTTCCTTAGATGTGTTTCCAAATGAAAATTTTCATATTTCAAAAATACTCCTTAATAGCCTTTTGAAGCCTGATTTGGCATATAAGTATAGATTTTACATTTAAGACAACTGACAAGACGTTTGGAGCCTCAACCGGCATATAAGCATAAACGCACTGATAGCACGTCCTGATACGTTTGGTACACAAATCGTGTTTCTAGCTTTTCCAAAAAAATTTTAAAATTTTAAA
>JAQSLM010000065.1:0-14049 GCA_029378335.1 Agrilus mali | reverse complement strand
TGGGCACTATCGAATAAAAACTATCGAACTATTCGATAGTTTTTACTATCGATAGTAACTATCGAATAGTTTTTCTTAATGAATGAAAATTACTATCGATAGTAGTAACTTCTATACATCGAATGTAGCTACTGAATAACTAGTAACTAGTAGTTACTTTTTTTATTCGAATACTTTTCAACTATCGAACTGAACGTTGGAATGGGTAAATGATACGTTTGCGCATTGGCTACTACTTCGATACTTCCTCGTAGCAGAGCCGAATCATATAAACAATTCTATAAATATTAGACGTTTTCAATACATATGTACCTACTGTCGATGCGACACGGTGAAACACAAAACAAAGTATCAATCTGGCGCGGTACACAGGTGCGGAGAAAACACGGTGCGGAAAAACGTACGATCCAAAAGTTTGGACAGTACTGCCTTAAACTACCTAAACTAGAAAGGGGTAAGAAAGCGGCAACAGAGAAAGAGAGAAGTGTGCAATAGTAAAGAAAGTGACAGTATAGGCGAGTGGTGAATTTTTACGGAGGAGGTCCAATTTAGAGAAATATAAGCGAAGTTACGGTTAATATGAAGAAAAGAAACAGACACAAAAAATGAAGATAGAAGATGAAACGAAAGGCATTGTACATATACATATGAATAAATTGCGACATACCCCCCCCGTTGAGAGGGTGAAGAACCCGATCAACAACACTAACAAAACTTAATTCTAAAATGAGAGAAAACACATCATACACTATGATCGCTTACATGTAACAAATAACTATTAAAATTGGATGAAAACGAATTGAGTAATAAGACGGTAAAAATGGAATAATTAAAGTAACAATAAAACTACAAAAACCAATTAATGCTTAATCACTATGCGACGGTTAAACATAACTGTTATTAGTCACTTTCACTTGTATTATTAGAGTCAACCGGTAACGGCACTAATTTTTTAACACCACGTTTAACGGTACCCTTTAGGGTTTTCACTGTCACCACGCGTGTCACCCCATCGGCACCGGGATGAGTTTCAATCACACGTCCTAACGGCCAGTGAAAGGGAGGCATGCCGTCTTCGCGCAGGAGAACGATGCTGTTGTGGGTGATAGGGTGTTGACCTTTGTTCCATTTGGACCGACCAGCAAGTTCGTTGAGATACTCCCTCTTCCAACGATTCCAGAAATGTTGTTTTAATTTCTGAAGGAATTGCCAGACAGACAGACGGTTGGATGGTACTTCAGAATAGTCCCTTTCGCGTAGGCTCGTTAAAGAATCACCGGTTAGGAAATGTCCAGGAGTTAGCACTAATAAATCTTGGGAATCGGAGGAGATAGGGGTTAATGGGCGTGAATTTAGTATAGCTTCGATCTCGACAATCAGGGTATTAAACTGTTCTAGGTGTAGTGAAATGTTATGACCGACCACTCGTTTTAAATGATATTTAAATGCCTTAACAGCGGCTTCCCATAGTCCTCCGAAATGAGGAGATCTTGGAGGTGAGAAGTGCCAGGTGATCGATTTTGTCAATAAGAAGTCCCGTACCTTACTTTGACAATCATCTGATTTTAATAGACTCGCTAATTCTCGTAGGTTGTTGTTTGCTCCGACGAAGTAAGTACCATTGTCCGAATAAAGATGGGCACAATGACCACGACGTGCAATAAATCGTCGAAGTGCAGCAATAAACGAATCGGTAGTAAGATCCCCAACAACTTCCAGATGTATTGCCTTTACGGTTAAACATACAAATATTGCAACGTACACTTTAATCAGTTTTCGGTTGCGGTGTCTTTTTTCTTTTATCATAAAAGGTCCACAATAATCGACTCCTACATGTGTAAATGGGAGTGATATATTTACACGGGGCGGTGGAAGATTACCCATTATGTAATTCACCGATGGTGGATTTGCTCTCTGACATTTAATGCATCGTCGAACAACCTTTGCTACTTGACTACGACCATCAATGGGCCAATATTGCCGGCGAACTGCATAAAAAGTAGTGGTGATGGCTGCATGTAATTGCATTAGATGCTCTCTCTCAATTATCAAAGTAGTTATGTGATTGTTTTTCGGCAGAATTATTGGATTTTGTTGAGAATAAGGAATAAATGATTTACATAATCTACTTTGTACTCTAATGAGACCATCATCAGAGATCATTGGATTTAGCCTTCTGAGTTTACTGTTTCGTAGAATTTCCTTGCCCTTTTTTAGGTGAGACACTTCAGTTGAAAAGAATAGCTGTTGCGTACATTTAATGATGATGTCATGAGATGTTCGAAGTTCGGTGAGGGTAAGCGGTCCTGTGCGGCGTGGTTGTTTAAAACGTAAGCAATATGCAATTACTCGTACTAGTTTGGTGAACGATGAAAAACGATTAAAAATTGACCATAAATACTTTTCCGATGGATCATTTGTTGCTGTCACAAAACATGATACTTTGCGCAACTCAGGTAGTTCAGCAATTGGTGGTATTTCATTTGTAGGCCAGTTACAGTTTGTATTCAACCATTCGGGACCATGTTGCCACAAAGAAGGGCGAATGAACTCTGCAGGTAAGACACCCCTCGAAGCAAGGTCGGCTGGGTTGTCGTGAGTCCGCACGTGATACCAGTCACTTACATTGGTACCTGCCTGAATATTAGCGCATCTATTTGCGACAAACGGTAAAAGTCTTTTCGATGGAGTCCGAATCCAGTGTAAAACAATCATCGAATCCGTCCAAAAGTACACATTATCTATTTTACACGGAATAGCATGTTTTACGGTGTTGTATAATTTTGTTAACAATGCAGCACCACATAATTCTAGTTTCGGAATTGTAAGTTTCTTGATTGGTGCAACCTTTGATTTGGCGCATAACAATTCCGTATAAACATTGTTATCGTAATCTTCAGATCGTAAATATACACATGCAGCATACGCATTCTCGCTGGCGTCACAAAATCCATGTAATTGAATTGAGCGAGCATTACTAATGACGGTCTTCCTTTTAACGGAAAGGTTGTTGAGTGCAGGTAGCTGGTGGTAGAATTGGGACCATTGACAATGAAGGTCTGTGGGTAGCGCTTCATCCCATTCTAACTTAAGTGCCCATAATCTCTGCATTAGAATTTTTGCCACAACAATAACTGGTGATAAAAGACCGAGTGGATCATAAATACTTGCCGTCTGGGATAATATTTGACGTTTAGTAACTCGGTTATTCAAGCTGCTTAATTGTACGTTGTATACAATGGTATCAGTTGATGAATTCCACGAAACACCTAATGTTTTAATAGTCGATGATTCTCCAATTTGAAGGTGAGGATTAATACTTTCCGTAGGCACATTTTGAAGAACATCCGAATCATTTGAGGCCCACTGCCTAATTTTTAATTGACCCCGTTTTAAAAGGTTGGTAATTTCGTTTCTTATAACGATTGCTTCTTCAACGGTGTCTGCTCCGGTGATTGCGTCATCTACATACATGTCTTCTTTGATGATTTTAGAAGCAATGGGGAATTCAGTTGCTTCATCATCAGCCAATTTATGTAAACAAGCAATCGCGAGAAATGGTGATGGTCCAACTCCAAAAGTTACAGTGTTAAGCTCGTATGTTTGAATCTCATTATTTTTATTTCTCCACAGGATTCGTTGATAGCGTCTGTCTTCAGGACGGACTAAGAACTGCCGATACATTTTTTCAATGTCACCGGTTATTACTATTTGGTGTATTCTAAACCTCAATAGTAACGAAAAAAGATCGCTTTGGATATTGGGTCCTACCATCAGTGTATCATTTAATGATACACCTGTAGAAGATTTGGCCGACCCATCAAAGACCACTCGAACTTTAGTGGTTAAGCTACTATCTTTAACCACAGCGTGATGAGGAAAATAATAACTGGTACCTTCTGTTGGTTTATTACTAACTAGCGACATGTGCCCTAAAGTTAAATATTCATTTAAGACGGCGTGGTACTGATTTTTTAATTCTAAATTTTGATTTAACTTCCGTTCTAGATTGTGCAATCGCTTCAGTGCCATTGTATACGATTCACCTAGATCTGCCCTCCTTTCATTGAATGGTAAAGCGACTACGTAACGACCCTCCTGATTACGGGTAACATGTTGTTTAAAATGCTGCATACATATTTCCTCTTCATCGGTGAATGTTTTATTTTGTGAAACTTCTTCTACTTCCCAGAATTTAGTTAAATCGAAATAAATTTCTTTTGTCAAATGACACATACGATTTGATGAGGTAGTTATAGATGGTGCGCTTCCGCCTATGACCCAACCAAGTCGAGTTTTTTGTAAATATAATTCAATACCTTCTGCTGATTGTAATTTCATTTGACCTACACAAAACAAGGACAAGGCGACTCCGGCTCCTAGTAATAAATCTATTTCCGCTGGCTTGTGGAAGCTAGGATCGGCTAATTTCAATTTAGGCGGTATTTTGATACTTTCTCTATGTATGGGTTGGTCAGGTATACGCTGAGAAATAGAGGGAACTACCAAAAATGTAAGTGACCGTTCATACCTATTGTCTCTCGATCTTACAATGGCGCTGGCCGTACCCTTGGCGACAGTGGTTAATGTGTTTAAGGCCCCAATAGACACATTGCACTTTTCTATTTGGAGACCCAAAGCGTCGGCTAGTCGTTCAGTCATAAAATTTGACGTTGCACATGTATCAATAAGGGTTCGGGCTTGAATTGATTTATTTCGGAAATTGGAGACTTGGACTCTGGCAGTAACCATTAAGTCACTTGTAGATGAATTGACTACGAGTGCTACAGACCTGTCAGATTTATGAGGGGTACCTTCTTTGTGTATTGTATCAGACGAAGATGCTTTTTCTTGACGAGCGGGCGATGGTGACAATTGTTCTGCATTTCCGGCGAGTTTTAACGGTTGATCGTTTTCTGTGTGTCGATGTAGAAGTGTGTGATGACGCTTCTGGCATTTATTGCAACCTTTTTTAGAGTTACAATGCGAGTACCCATGCCCATGGGACAGACAATTGAAACACAACATTGCCTTTGTGACTGCATTTTCTCTTTCTTTGACAGATAACCTATGAAATGATTTACACTGGTAAATGGTATGAGGCTCGGAACAAATAGGACATCTATATTTCATAGTAGTGAAAGCTTGTGTTCGAACACTGGAATTGGGCTGTCTTCTGTATTTGTCTGCATCTTGTTTCGTTGTATTGGATTCCTTTGTTGTAGAAAACATCGAACATTTAGACCTCTTTTCTAAGAATTTGATGAGGCTGTTGTAGCTGGGTACTTCATTATTCTCTAATGACATTTCCCAATGCCATGCTGTTGACGAACTAATTTTTTTATAGAATTAAATCTATCACTGGAATGTCCCATTTATCTACCGGAGCTTTCAAGTTAGCTAATGACCTTATATGTTGATTGAATGTGTCTACCAGATTTCCCAATGCAGCTGGCGTGTCCTTTTGTAATCGAGGATATTCGCGAAGAATTGCCCAATGGCGCATCACGTTCTGTCGGGTGCAATCATATTTTTCCTTTAAAATGGACAATGCGGTTTGGTAATTGGTGTTAGTAGTTTCCAATGACTCAATGGCGGCATATGCTTTGCCCTTTAAGGACATTCGTAGATATTGCAATTTGCGGGCAGGTTCTAGATCGGTTTTATCGATCAAGGAGTTAAATATATCAATAAAGGAAGTCCAATTTTCAGGATTACCATCGAATGTAGGTAAATTAATTTGCGGTAAATTTGCCATTAGTGGAGCTGGTTGATTTGTTGACGCAACAACTTGGATCCCATTTGAATCTGACGTTAACGGTGTCGGCGGGCGTGATTCCCGTAGATATCTTCGTGCTCGTCCAAGAGCGGTGTTGTACTTTATGATGAAGGGTTCTCGATGTTCAATTTCTGCTTCATCGGCATCTTCTAGCTTTTCTTGAATGTCTTCGAATTTCTTGAAGGCATTTTCCATAGACTCTAAGGTGGCTTGTAAATAATCGATGTCGCGATTGTTGGGGTTCGTGTCCCATTTGTCGAGTGTTTTACTTAAGATGGTAATGGTACTTAGTATGTAACCTCTTCTGCGGCGTATTTTTTCCAACGAGTCAGTCATTTTGAGTGGCGGTTAGGTTAAGGAAATGGAATAGAAAGGAACGGTGATTTCTAACAATTAACGAACCTACCTTGACGATGCTCTCGTGGTGGAAATGACTCTTCGGCGGTGCGATGATCCTCGTTGTGATGACTCTCACGGAGTTAACCTTCTGGTGGCGCCGATTCTCTCGGTGCTAACTCGTTTAGTGTTGATTTCTTGAACAATGAGGTTGATGATGTTAATCCAATAATGATATGGCGTACACTCACACTTAAACCTTTTAATTGCTCGATTGAACTGTTCACGCTAATTATTGTCACTGATTTATTAAAATGCGGCTAAAACGAACACTGTTTTAGTACGACTGTTCACTATCCGGCTCGAAGGACCTTAAAATATGTCGATGCGACACGGTGAAACACAAAACAAAGTATCAATCTGGCGCGGTACACAGGTGCGGAGAAAACACGGTGCGGAAAAACGTACGATCCAAAAGTTTGGACAGTACTGCCTTAAACTACCTAAACTAGTAAGGGTAAGAAAGCGGCAACAGAGAAAGAGAGAAGTGTGCAATAGTAAAGAAAGTGACAGTATAGGCGAGTGGTGAATTTTTACGGAGGAGGTCCAATTTAGAGAAATATAAGCGAAGTTACGGTTAATATGAAGAAAAGAAACAGACACAAAAAATGAAGATAGAAGATGAAACGAAAGGCATTGTACATATACATATGAATAAATTGCGACACCTACATACTTTAAAAAGATAATTTTCTATGGCGCCAATTTATACTAGTTAAATATGAGAAAAAATAAAATGCAAATAAATAATTAATAATTTTTTAAATTAATGTAGTTAGGATTTGACTCATAAATACTTACTATATGTTTGTACTGCGTCCTTATAATTACCCAAAAAAAATTAAATAAGTGTTCAATAACAATACAAAAAAGATCGCTTACCTAAGTAAATAAATTTTTTATTAAAGTAATAAGATTTAGAAACCATGTTTTAAGTCGAGGTTATTTATTATTTTCAGCATAGGCTGATTGTTTTTTTATCTATACTAGCATAAGAATCGTATATTGGTCTGTAAGTATAATATGTTCGTATATTTGTAGGTTAGTATAGATCGAGCTAACCGTTTGCTGCCTGACTATCGTGTAACTGAAAAAATACGCTAACGAATAAAAACTATCGAATGAATTATTCGATAGTTATTCAACTATCGATAGTAAAAACTATCGATAGCGCCCATCACTAATATTAGTGGCAACCTCGGTGTCGTCCCATTTCGTACCGTCGCATTTCGTACCGCGAAAATATTCTACCTGCTTTATTCCCATTTCGTACCGTCGCCCATAAAATAATTATTAATATTCCCATTTCGTACCGCGAAAATATTCTACCTGTTTTTTTTTTTATTTTGGACCGTCGCCCTGTAGAGTATTCACGGTAATTAAGTAAATTGTTTTTGTAAGACTGTACACTCCAGGAGATTTAATAAAGTCGTCTTAATTAAATTATGCTATAGCTTATCTCGAAATACGTATTTATTACAAAATAGAGATTATTAGATATATTATAACAAATTAGGTACCAATTAGTGGCAAAACCAAGATTTGCTAATTTTCCAAATTAGGGTGTATTTGAAAGGGTGGATAGTGGGAGATTTGAAATAAAAATTCTGTAAGTTAGTTTCATTTTGTAACCGGCAGCAACTAAGTATGGAAAACGTGATTGAAATAGTGCAAAGTTCGAGGGGTGGTGAAATAGCTGTTTATTCGGGGTATCAACACTATTTAAAGCGCAAAAACAAAAACGGATCGAAAAATTGGTCCTGTGTAAATCGAAACAAGTGTGGTGGTAGTTTGACAACAGTTAATAACAATATTATTAGCAAAAATAAAGAACATACGTGCACACCCGATGAACCTCGAACGGAAGTTTTAAAGTGCTTAGAAAAATGCAAGAAAAGAGCTAGGGAAGAATTGAATCCAATACCAAAGATTTTTAACGAAGAATTCTCTGAACTGAAGGATGCTGGTTTAGATTTCGTCACGGAAGTACCCTTATTTTCGAACAAGAGGAGTGCCTTATATAGAAATCGCCAGCGAGCACGAGGCTGCACAAGTTTTTCAAGCAGAAAGGAAATAGTACTTCCACCAGATTTAAAAGAAGATTTTTTATTGGTTGATGATGGGGATGAAGATCGTATATTAGCATTCTGCAGTAAGTTCGGCGTTCAATGTTTACAAGAGTCGAGCTACTTTTTTGCGGATGGAACTTTCAAAAGCTGCAATAAACTTTTTAGTCAATTGTATACTATACATGCAGACTTAGGTAGCTCGCTTGATACAACAAACATAATACCAGTTGTTTATGCTTTAATGCCCGATAAAAAACGAGCTACGTACGAGAGACTATTTTCGTGTATCAAATCAAAGATACCCCAATGGCAGCCGCAACAATTCAAGACGGATTTTGAAATTGGTGCTATGCAAGCAATCAGAAAAGTATTCCTACCGCTGTAGTTACGGGATGTAACTTTCATTTTAATCAATCCCTTTGGAGGAAGGTTCAAGAAGAGGGTATGTAAATTAAATGATTTTTTATTACATTTTTATAATTTAAATATTTTGTTATCGGGTCAGGTCTTTCGGTTTCATACCGTGAAAATGCGGAAATTCGTAGGCATGTACGGTTATGTGCAGCATTATCCCACCTACCACCAACCGCGACCGAAGATGGATTCTTGTACATCATGCAATACTATCCAGAAAATGCAGCTTTGCAACGATTCACCGATTATTTTGTTGATCAGTGGTTGGAGAATGAGACGATCGGAGAAAGCTGGATTTGTTTTGAAGAAAAACACCGAACGACAAACAGCCTAGAAGCATGGCACAGTAAATTAAACAGAGCAATTGGGAAGCATAATCCTAATTTACTAGAACTCGTCAAGGGGCTGAAAGACGATTCTGTTAACGCAGGATTTGTAAAAAAACGAACCGATCTATATCTATTGACGCCCTCAAAAAGAAGAAAGCTATACATAAATAAAGATATGTCAATACAACAAATTGTTGAAGATTTTTTATAAGAAAAAACAACAATCGGCACATGCCTAGAAAAACTACAATATATAATATGTTTTAACCGCTAATTTCCAAATATTACTTTATTTTGTAATAAATATAAATTTTTTTAAATTTACTAAGTTGTGTTTTATTTACATATTGCTTACTGTTAGTTAATTAAACATCCGATTATTATTATAATTATAACTGCACGACTATTCGCAGAACGCGGTACGAAATGGGAATGACCACAGGTATATATTTGGGACGCGGTACGAAATGGGAATATTAGGGGCAACGGTACGAAATGCGACGGTACGAAATGGGAATAAGCCGCAACCTCGGCCCCACCGGTAGAAATGTTAGGAGAGGATTACCGCAGATGAGTTCATAAACGAGCACGGATTAAGGCAGGGAAGTATGTTGAACCCTGTATGTTGTAACGTTTTTTTTCTACGAAAAATCCCGTTACTAAATTTAATTTAATTCGATTCAGTTTGTCTTTGTCTTGGTTCAGTTTTGTTGATTATTTCTTAATTTTTGCTCGACCTTCCGTCTTATCATCAAGGCTAACAATCTCCGCGCAGGACTACGCGATCGATGGAAGGATCGTCGAAAAATTTTCCGGTCGGTGCTCGAGGTCTTCTTCCTCGATCCCTGGCACCTACGTGACGTGTGTGTTTGTGTTCTTCTGTTCGTGTTTTTTTTGTTGGTGTTTTTGTGCTGGTGTAAACTTCTTTCCTTGTTAATATTTCAAATAAAATTATTCAAATTAAGTATTTCATTTATTATCTTTTAATTTATAATTTTCTCAAGGCACTCTTTGGTAATTTTTCTTCATTAATTTTAATTATTTTGTCAAAAAATTTTTTAGTTGCCACGAGGCATTTCGTAAATCTAACGTTATCTTTTGCATCCTTTGGGCCTTTGTGGCAGTTTTGTTATTTATTGATTTATTAGCTTTTCACATCTTTTTTTATTTCAATTTTTATATAATTATTTCTTCTGGTGTCTGGTGAGTGAATTGGTGAATCTTTTGTGTTCTGACCTCGACGTTGACTCACCTGCACCTATCCTTTTCTTCCCCTTTTTTTTAGGCATCTTCAATGCATCTAAAATTTCATTTTTTTTATTAATGTTTTAAATTTTTTTTACAAAATTTTTTTATTAAGTTCCCGCTATTTGTCAGCCCACCTACAGTTAGTAGGATCCTGAAGGACAGCGTGGCTGGGAGTACGGGTCAGGGGTGAAGACAACTTCAGGACTTATTTACCCAGGCTAAGGGACCCCATGTCCTCCAAACTTGGTCCCTCGAAGCACGAATAGCTTGGCTGGCTTCCTGGTCATTTAAGAAGTCCCCAACGAGACCCTGAAACCAGCTACCATCCTATGACTGGCGCAGGGTATTTTTTTTGTGGGCTGGAATTATTTGTAAGTGCTTGTTTAGCTTATTGTATTTGTTTAATATACTCTTCAAGGTTTTTGTGTTTTTTTTATGAGCGCTTCGAGCTCTCCCAGCATCAGGGTTCAGCAGGAACCATGACTGCTCTGCCCGGAGCATACTATTTTTTTTTCTTTGTTTGACAAAGTGGCGCCCGAGCATTTTAATTTCTCTAGATTTTGGTAAATTCATTATTTTAATAACTATTTATTATTAATTTCAAAACTAAGTAATAGTTTTGTTAAAATGTAATTTTTTTTATTATCTAACAATTTATTAAACATGTTTGTTCTAAATTATTTTTTTCTTTAGACTCTGATCCCGTTTAAACATATTTTATATTTATTTATACGTATAGTTGAACCCCGACTTATGCGAATTCGACTTGCACGGTTATCGCTTGGTCCCACCTATCGCGTAAGTCCGGCGTATCACTTTACATATACATTTAGCATAGGTCATTAATCTAAAATAGGTAGGAAACTACATTAAAGTCTTATTGACAATATTGTATTCCATTTTTATCATGAAGGATTTCCGAAAATCTGATTTTTTACCTACATTGTACATTTGCTATATTTATTTTTTTCCTATACCTAATAACACTGAATTTGTTTGTGTGTATTACTCATCCAGTATACCCCATTCTGTTTCCTGCCCTCTTCCACTTGAAGGGTAGCATAAAAAGCGTTCAAATTTGAACAGTCAAATTTTGACATTTCGAATTCAAGTCTGAGTTTGAGTCTACAATAGATTCAGCTGAGAAAGTTTTATCATAAACAATAATTTAAAACGTCCACGTTTAATTAGTGTTTCCCTTTTTTATTTATACGGTGGTACTTCGAGTTATATATGAGGAACAAAAGTACACCCGTTGAAAAGAGACTATTATTTTTTAATTAAATCACAACAAAAAACACTGACCTAAGCTGCACTGACAAATTGACGGTTAATAAAACGATGGTACTCCTATTATGGACGACATAGGACTAAGCAATTTTTGAAAGATAAATTTATTCGATATAGTATGGGTGGGAGCAAGCAGGTTCGGGTATACATGTTGGTGTGAATCTCATTAGGGAGCATCTAGCAAAATCGGCGTTTTTCATGTTGAACATTATATTGGTGCTATAAACAGATGTACAACAATTTTTTTTTTTATATAAATACCTTATGTGCATTTCATTGATAGAAATGTATTCAGATAGAGACTACGAAAAAGTTACACGTGCTTCGCGCTCTCCGTGATCAACTAGCAGTTTTAGTGGATATTTTTTATTCAATTCTTCTGTTCATGGAGTGATAAGTGCAGTATTTTGCAGTACAGATTGGTATTTATATCCAGGGTATGGGATGTCAACGACAACGCCATCGTAGGATCTGTCTTCCCAACTAAAACGCCTTTGTTTATTACCTTTAAATCACCGGCGATTTGGTTGTGGTGACGACTAAAAATTGTCATTCATTGTCGTTGCGTATAAATACACACAGAGTGCACACGTAGACTTCGGATTTCCCATTATGTATATAAATTTCATGGTCATTTAGAATCAATTTCAATCAATTTGTATAGTCTTATATGAGTGATATTGTAGTTTTGTGTTGTGTTTGGTTTTTGTTTTTTGACTTTAAAGTTTGAATTTCCTGTTTAGTTAAATCGTAAGTAACTGATTTGTACTATTGCAGTTTTGCTGAAGGAAAATTATCTCATCCCTTGTGTAATGGTTTTTTAAAAGATTGCTTTATAAATGTTGTATTTCGAATAAAAAGTAGCTGAAATAATGTTGAGATAATTATGTTGTTCATAATGCAGTTTGTTCTTATATTTTTCGTTTTTTGTTAATTTGGGAAATACATTTTGTTAATTTTGTATTATAGACTATGGAAAATCTTCAGAAAAAAAGATGCTCCGTTGAAGGACGTGGGGAGGTTACAGTAAGGTGAAGACGAATTAATTTTTCATTATGCAGTAGTACATATGTCCTGATTGTTTTTGTTGTAGATACACTTTTCCAAGAAGAAATCTCCATTTGCAACATGTATAGGTGGAGAGGTTCTTTTCACATACAGCTAGGGAATGTTTACCTAAAAGTTTACACAACCATCCTGTATGTGAAATGCATTTCCATCCTGCATGTAAATGGTCAAATGGAAGATTGAGACGGGGCGCAGCTCCAAGCTTGCTTTTACCTTGTAAGTATTTATAAGTCATCATATGAGCAGAAGTTGATTTTAAATATTACAGATTATAGCATTCCCGAAAAAATGACCCCTTTGGAGGCTGCATTTGTTAGTGCAAATGAGGCACAAGTTATTCCACATAGGGTGCCTGGTATTGTAACATAAGTTTTTGTAAATTTCACGTTACAAAAGTCATTTGTTGTAGATATTTGTGATGTTGATGAATCCTATCTGTCACCCCTTAAAAATGTGGAAGTAATTCCTCCAAAGCGGGTATATCGAGGGAAACGAAAATTAGCGTCAACTGCAGTTAAATGCTATCTACAATATAATATTGTTCATATCACAAAATTGTTAATATTTGTAACAGACAGTATACCTACAAACACACCAGAGTTTGTGGAGGCCAGTACTTCTGCAGTTTCTGAACTTTCCCTCGTGACAAGAAGTGTTTCAGTACGAGCAGGTAAATATTTATTTTATAGGTCATAAAATGAACAAGTTGAAAACAGAATTGTAACAGCAATTTTTAACCTTTTCTTCAATGTATTGTTTCCCTTAAGCAGTTTCTTAGTGCTAGCCTAAGAATTTTTTTTATTTATTAACATTAGCGAGATAACACCCTTATTAATACAACAAAATTTTAATTGTTAAGAAATGTAATAGTATTGATTGTAAGTATATTGTTGGTGCGCAGTTCAGAACAATTTCTTTTCTTAGAAAAGAGAAAATCTAGTAGGCACGGTATTTCCTATGGTTAAAAGATTGTACTTGAAATAGGCATTTGTTTTGGTACCTACTTTTATTAGGGTCCTTCGGCAGGCATTTGTACCAGATGCATCTACCCTGCAATTTAGTCACTAACATTAATCTAAGGTCAAATAACCCACTAACCACTCTTCCAGCCCCGGCATCCTCCCTTTGTATCTTTGCAGTTGTAAGTATCAGTCATCATAAGAAAGTTGTTGTTCGTAGTTCCATAAAAATAGTAATCGTAAAAGAAAATATCGGCAATCTTGTAACAGTAATTTTAAATGTTAGTTAAGTGTACATATTATTAATAAAAAAGCATAAAAAATTTACACCAGTCGTTAGTATTTGCTCGTTCCTAAAAAGTGCAGATTTGAATTAAATTACCGTTCGCTGTTCCACAATAAAAAATATCGACTTCGGCAAATTAAGTTTTTCCGAAGAGGGTTAAGTGTTCCTTAGAAGAAGCTAGGCAAGCAACACACCCGCAACACTCAACATG
>JAQSLM010000064.1:0-14061 GCA_029378335.1 Agrilus mali | reverse complement strand
AGAAGAACGGGTACAGGTATATGTAAAAATGACATGTGTGTGTGATACCGACGAATGTCGATTACGATGATAAAGTTGTTGACGTAGCATTAAAAAAAAGAACGCAGGTGTGTGTGTGTACGTATTAGTAAAAAAGGTAAGTGTTCAACGTCGAGCTAATGCTGCGTCTGCAATTCATATTTGCTCGATGTAGACGTCATCCTCTCTTCCTCTGAGGGAGAAGCTGTTAATACATAATGTTACGTCACAATTAATTCATAGACATAGAAGAAGGGGTACAGGTATATGTAAAATAGACATGTGTGTGTGTGATATCGACGAATGTCGATTACGATGATAAAGTTGTTGACGTATACATTAAACAAAAGAACGCAGGTGTGTGTGTGTACGTATTAGTAAAAAAGGTAAGTGTTCAACGTCGAGCTAATGCTGCGTCTGCAATTCATATTTGCTCGATGTAGACGTCATCCTCTCTTCCTCTGAGCGTGAACCTGTTCATACATAATGTTACGTCACAATTAATTCACATTTCAATAATGTTACGTCATCCTCTCCTCCTCTGAGGGAGAAGCTGTTATCCCCCTCTACTCAAAAAGCTGCTCCAGTTCGCATCGCAGCTTTAACGCAGGCCCAAACCGGTGAAATGCACTAGACTCAGTCAGAGCACCATCCATATAGCCCAAACTTATCCCCTTGTGATTTCCACATGTTTGGGCCCCTCAAAGAATCACTAGGAGGCGAGCGATTTTAGACTAATGAACATGTTGAGGCGTTTGTGTGCAAATGGATAGACTCCCGCCCTGCTTCTTTTTATGAAAACGAGATGAAAAAACTACCAATCCGTTGGAAAAATGAATAATCAAACAAGGGGGATATGTCGAAAAATAGAGAAATTTTTTTTTGTGAAAATTTTCAAAATAAATGTTTTATGAACAAAGGCTCGTTTATATTTGATCCATCCTAGTATTTTGCTCACAATTTATACAACAGTCAACACAAAAGGATAACATTACTGGCACAATAAGTGTCGTGTCAGAGAAAGTGTATTCTCGTAAACTGTAAAAACGAAATTAATACAGACAAATATTATAGATACATTTAAATATTATTACCGTTACAATGACATTAATATGAAGTACGCTCAACGGAAAATGTTATTCAGTAGCTCTCATCAGATGATAGAAAATGAAAATCACTATCACCTGTCTCAGTACAGTTGAGTGTTATAACAATTTGTTCGGTAGTGGTGTCAAACATAATTTCGTTATTTGAAAAATCTCCTTCATTTTTAATGATATTTTTAACACAATTCCTCCAGGTCTCAACATTAATTCTTTAAAGCTCTTCTTCTGCAAGAACATTCACTTGCTACAAAGTAAAATTAACATTCCTTGCTGCCATTTTTCTTTTTACAATTTCTCATATAACACTGGGATTTAAATCTGGATGATATGGAAGCAGCCGTAGTACGTTATGCCCATCATCTTCTAATAATGTGTCAAATTTAAATTTTATAAGTCGTTCTTTATTCACTTTAATAAGATTGTAAAGTTGTGGCTTTAGGGGGTTTGGATTAAAGCGTATAATATTTCTTATCAACCAATCTATCATATCTTGTTTTCACGACGAGGTTATCGGTGCAGGGTTCATCTTTATTATGGTGAGGAACTGAATAATAATCTCCATTTTTTTGTTCAGATTTAAAATAACATTTTCTTTTTTAACGCTAGGTAATTTTTGTGCACGGCACTGCAAATATTATGTAACACTCCTTCTAAATCGAATCGTATCGTATTGGCCGAGAAAGAGTTCTTCTCAATCATTGTACCTACCCCATTTTAAACATTATATACGATTTTTTCGTCTTGACTGAGCAGAAAGCCCGTTTTTTATTTTATAATCTGAAATTCAAAAGGAAAATGGAACTTCACGAGCATAACATCTATTCATCGAGTTTGGATAGTTATAAAAAAAATTTTATTTAGGAGTAGTAAACTGAGACGAATTAAATTAATTAAAATAAAGCTTGATTTCACAAGTTTAAAAGTTTAAATACTTGTTCCATACACGACAATATCAGTTAATCCTCTGTGTTTCGGTATGTTTTTTTGTTGTTCTTATTTAATTGAAATTAAAAAATTTTTTATCGTTCATCAGAAATTAGGGAAATTGGGAAAATTATTCCATCTCACCATGATACAGGACTTATAATTGCTTTAAAACTTTAATACCCAAATTGAAACTCTTAAATACCTTTTAATTCCTAGAACTCCTCTGATCTCTTAAGTTAAATAATGTGGAAGAACGAATGAGAATGAACAATTAAGTGAAATTCTATATTTATTATAGTAAGTGTACAGTACAGTATAGGTATGACTGGCGGCTCCGCGATGTGGCGCCTTTATTATGACACACCAAATTAGTTAAATGACTCAAAAGGACAAAAAAGAAAGAGCAAAAATTAATATTTGTAAGTTAATGGAAGCCTGAAAACGTGACACTCTGGGGTTTTGGTGTTGAGTCTTGGCGCCTATAAAACAAAGAAATGGTGAATGGAAACAAATAGGAAACCTAATAAAAAGTTGCCACGGTTTTATAGTGGAAGGACTTGTAACATATTTTGTTTTAAGGCAAGAAGTTTACCTATGTGCAAAGTAAAACTAGCGGCTGAAAAAAACTTCCTCTTATAAAGCCTTACGCATTATGATGAATTCTTATTGATTATGAATCATAATAATTCCTACTTCTAAAGATTTGTGAAATATGCTCAAAGTAAATTCTCAAACTTTAAATGTGTCCCAAATAGAAAAAAAATAAGAATCTAAATATAGATATATCATAAAAAACTTTTACAATGAGATAGGTACAAAGATTAAGAAGGGCTCTTTCTCGGTCAATGTGATATGATTCGATTTTGAAGGAGTCTATGATATTTGCAGTGCCGTACACAAAAAAATTACTTACCGTTATGAAAGAAAATGTTTGTTTAAATTTTCGATAGTGAAACGTTTGTGAAACATTTTATAAACTGTAAGGAACGTAGAATAAAACACAATGTTATTTCACTAATTTATATTGAACTCGACAATATTGTTTCGATCGGCAGCGATCATTATCAAGAGTACTTAAACTAAAACTTAAAACTAATGCCAACATATTTATACTAATTAAAGATAACATAGAAGTAGTGGGGAGCTTGTGGATCCTAATTCAGTCTGATTATTAACTAAATTCAGTTTTTAGAATATAGCTTTTTTTATTTCTATATTTTCTAGCATAGATAGTTTTTTGCTATTGTGTATATTAGTATGAATGATTTTCGTGTTTTTTATATAAAACGAATGGTTCGAATCAATGCAAAGTTTCGCGAATCGTGTTGTTTTAAGTTTTTTAATAATGCTGTAATCGTGTTCTTTTAATCGCGTATCAATAGCTCTTCCACTCTTACCAATGTAAACTGCATTACAGTTGTTACAGAACAATTTATATACACCGCTTTTTGATTCCGGAGATCGTGATGCTTTGTTTTTTACAAGTAGGGCTTTTAAATTGATATTATTTGTTTCTATAGCTTTAAGATTTATTTTTTTTAACTTTTTTTTAAAATTGTGACTGATGTTGTTTATAAATTTAATGGAGCAATAACGTTCAGAATTTGTATTTTCTGAATAGGTGGCATTATAAATTAATTTTGAAATTGATTTATTAACTTTTCTATTGATTAAATTATCTGATAGCAGGCTTATAACCATTATTTTTGGCTATAAGTTTAATAGTGTTTATTTCTTTTTCATAATTCTCTTTAGATAACGGTATATTCGAAAGTCTATTTATCATTGAGTGAAATGGAGCATATTTGGTTTGTATTGGGTGTGAGGAACTTGAAGGTATGATTACCTACATCCGTATGAGTAGGTTTTCGAAAAATATCGAATGATAAACTATTGTCTAAACGTTGAATCTCTAAGTCTAAAAAATTTAAGGTTCTATTTGTTTCTTCTTCTATGGTAAATTTAACATTTGTCGTGATAATGATCGCTGTCGATCGAAACAATATTGTAGAGTTCAATATACATTAGTGAAACAACATTGTGTTTTATTCTACGTTCCTTACAGTTTAGAAAATGTTTGTTTTGTTCATCTGCTTTTAATGTTTTTTTCTTTTGCGTCACTAACATTATTCAAATTTACTGACAACTTGTACAACAGTCACGTTAAAATAAAACTCAAAAAATGTTTCAACGAATGTATGTCGAGTTTTCGAAATATATTCATTGAAACATTTTTGAATTTTATTTTATCGTGGTTCAGTTATATTTCATCAATACTGCACCGAAAAAGGTCTTCATAGATAGTATTATACAACAGTAAACAAAAAAAGATAACATTAATGACACTATTAGTGTCGTGTTACGGAAAATGTATCTTCATTAATTGTGTTATGGAACCAGCAGGAACGAAAACGTCGGTGGTTGGTTTTTTTAAACTATTTATTTAACTCTTTACAACTTATAACTAGATGGATGATTGAACAATTGCAATAAAAAGACAGCGAAAAAGACGAAAGTTGACAAGAACTTGATGATAGAAATAATTGACGAGAACTTAACGAAAATTGATTAGAACTGTCTTAAATTGTGCAATATTTTACCTTAAATAGAATTACATATACGTTTACATACATACACGTAAATTGATAATGATTGGTGAGATAAAATTGAAAGGAAAATTAAACACATGGTCCATATTGGTTTATGATAATTAAGAAATTATTGTTTGTAGCAGATGTTACAGTTTGGTTACAATATTGAACTATTATGGGATGAATAAATACAAGAAACTTACACTAGAGATAATAAATTTGAAATCGTCACGTACACAATTTAATATAAAATCTAATTAAACTTAATTACTAAATACAATTAACAAGTAGGTACATTACAACTGTAGAAATTAAATTAATACAGATAATTATTATATGTATAGGTACATGTAAGAGTCGTATAATCTATTAATTGTCATTTACTGTACCTTCAAAAAATTACGGTTGAGACTAGACAGAAGAAATTATGTTGAAAATTACATTAAAAAGAAAGCAGATTTTTTAAAAACGAAGTTATGCTTGACTCCACTGCTGAACAAATTGTTATAATACCCAACTGTACTGAGACAGATGATAGTGATTTTTTTAATTTTACAATTCCCCATACTAACTGGAATTTAATTCTGGATGATATACAGGCAGCCGTAGTACGTTATGCCCATTACTATTTAATAATGTGTCGAATTTAAATTTTATAAGTCGTTCTTTATTCTCTTTAATAAGATTGTAAAGTTGTGGCTTGAAGAGGTTTGGACTAAAGCGTGTGATATTTCTTATCAACTAATCCATCATATCTTGTTTTCGGGACGAGGTAGTCAGTGCAAAGTTGATCTTTATTGTGGTAAGGAGCTGAATGGTAGTCTCCATTTTTTTGTTCCGATTTAAAATAACATTTTCTTTTTTAACGCTAGGTACGTAATTTTTGTGTACAGTACTGCAAATATCATGTTACACTTCTTCTAAATCGAATCATATCATATTGGTCGAGAAAGAGTCCTCCTCAATCTTTATACCTACCCCATTGTAAAAATGTTTTACGACTTTTCTTCTCTTCTAAGCAAAAGGGCCGTAGGTACATTGTTCTAATGCCCCTGGCAAGCTCGACAGTTGCTAACCTAACCTAACCTAAGCTAATATGTTCTTTTAAATGTACGTTTAGTGCATGTTCTGTCCGGGTGGGTAGTTGTTTTCAGAAGAGGAGCGTAATAAAAAAATTAACGAACACTTGGTATCTGTCGAATAATTGTTTCTACCATTTTTATCAAAATATTTGAAGGTAGTATAATAACTTTATTTCTTTTTTCGCTACATTTTGTTTTCAAATTTCAATTTTGGTATTACTTTTATGTTACCTATTTAGTTTCTTATTAAATAAAAAAAAAGATAGTACATACCTTGTCTTTAAATTGCCTCTTCCTCAATAGAATCCTATTTCCACCCTTACAATTATAGGTACATTTTCTTTGTCAATTCCGGATCTGTTGAAAATACAAACCCTCTACTTATAGCAAAATTTTGTTTGTTAAAGCGTTCTAATAAGTCAACACAACGGTTATCTTAATATTGATATCCAATATAGTATTACACAGAATATGCAGTACCGTACAAAATAAAATACATACGTATCTATATCTTATTGCAATTACAGAATTTAACAAGAACTGCAATAGCGGACCATGTTGGTAACAAAATGGGACCTTCGGGAGGTATGGTAGTCGATCTTAAGGGTGGTTTAGTTTATTATCTAACAAGAGATTATGCAGTTGTGCGATGGGATAGTAGGTAAGTAGCTATAACTTTAACTACCAACAATAAAATCAGTTGAAAATTGACGCCTATAACACAGGATAACGCCTGGAGTGTCGCAATAAGGTTTTGAATTTTTGCACTTTATTTTTCTAAATAAAACTAAAAATAATAAACAGTTTTGGTTTTTCTTTTAGTCAAGCTCTAAAGGCTGAAAGTCATGACGTGTTGGCACAATCATATAGAGCGTTACCGTTTGTACCTTGCATTTTCAATGGACCGCAGGATGGTATTTGGGCTTTAGTTAATTTACACGTACCTTTAGAGTGTTCTATTAAAGGCGAACGTCCTAATAACTTTACAAGTACAGAAGAATTGAAGTTGAGAACAAGGGTTATTAAATTGTTAAAGTTTATAAAAAAAGAATAAAATTGCAAGAAACGAAAATATTAAATTATTGTCAATATCTAAATGCCAGAAAATTTTCACTTAAAAATTTCTAATCAGTTTAATTCATATAGTATTATAAAAATACATTGTTATATTAATTTTTCTTAATAATAAAATTTAAAAGGTTTAAAAATATTTCCTTTACCCCAATTAAATACTTCCCAAAGAAATAAGCTTATGAAATGATGAACGTAAATCTGTATACTAATTTTTCTAAAAGTGGCATAATCTAAAGTGGTCCGGATATATATTTGTAGGTACTATTATTAGTAATAGAAAAAATAGGAAAATCCAAATATTTTCTAGAATTAAGAGATGTATGTTATGGAAAGAGTTGTAACAGGATTTATTATCAGGATATTTGGGAGGTGGAAGGGGAAATAAGTGTCCTAGCTAGGTTTAGGTTAGGAAACGATAACAAAGTATGTAAATATTGGATAAAAGTGTAAAGGAAGTGTAGAATGTATGGAATAAATGATGAACAGCTGGAGCATGTACTAGGTGGGTGTTAGGAACGAATTTCAAGGGAAGAATGTATGAGTGGTAAAATAAAAAATCATGAATTAAATGGAATTTGTCAGAATATTTCAGGGAGATTTTTTTTTCTTTGGGGAATTAGTGTGAAACGGGGTATTGGTACAGGATTAATTTTTTTATTGTTTTTTTTTGTATCCTGAAAGTAAATGTTAAATTTTTTTTATTTTTCGAAGTAATAACTATGACTTTTAATAATGCATAATAATAATAATAACATCTTACATAATCTGTATTTTATTGCTATGAAAGAAATTAACATCGATAGGTATTTAATTTTACAAGCAATAAATATGTTTTTGGATATGTGAATGAAAATTGCACACAAAGCGTACTCAAAATCACATTTTTCAGCAGCGAAATTATTATTTTTCATAAAAATGCTCAATAACTACGAAAATATTCACTTTTATAGGAGCATATCATACGGGATCGATTAAGAATTTAATTTTGTATTCCAGTATATGTAAATATAGTGTTACATTCAAAACCTCTTCTGAACTACCTATATAAACATTAACAAAAATAACTACTTACCTTGAATCAAAGAACATAAAGTCATTGATGTACAGGTCAACAGAAATAAGGTGGCCCTTCGAGCGAACAGCGCAAAAGATAGAAAGAAAGCGCATTCGGAAGGAAAAAGATGCATTTTACCGCTCGGTGTTTGTACCGTGTTTCAAATCGGGTCCGTATTGTACAAGTAAACTCACACCAGGGTGTCTTAATGGTATTAGTAATATTTACACGAAAAGTGGTAATGCACTTTAAATGAAGCAGAATTTACATTTTGTATTTTAAATAGGTATGTAATATTATTTGAATGGGGTTAATTTAGTGCCCAGTACTCTTATTTCTACAATTACTTCTTCCTCAGAACACTGATTTTGGTAAGTGATTAAATTAAATAATTAAAGTTGTAAACGCACATCAATCTGTAGATAATAGATAAATAAATCAATATTTCGAGGTATTCAGCTAAGCTATTATTGATATTAAAATATTCATACTAATAATAATAATAATAATAATAATAATAATAAACTAATAAACGAAACATTGACTAATTAAGTTTATAGAACAAATGTGTATTCCTTAGTGTTTCTTTTATTTGCCCTCTTCTTTAAGAGTGTCTCACTAATTATGAAAAGTATTTGCTAAAAGTTGCACGATCTTTTATAAACCAAATAAAATTTAAAATTAGGTGAAAATCATTTTTAATTGTCCCTATCGTTGAAGTTTCTGATTTAATGTTTTTTTCTTATAATACGGGGTGAGTTTACTTACATACAACGCTATGTACTTCATAGAAGTACGAAGACCAAATGGACTGTCCCAACTACAATACAGATTACAAGGGCCAAGCTATTTCTGTTAGCCTGTACGTTAAAAACTTGATTCATTTCTTAAACTGTTTTTGGTACAACTTTTGTGAAACTGCATGATTTCAGACATACAAAAAACCATTTATAAAATGTGTTCATACCTGTAAAAGACAAGTAGACGATGTCTTTTGTGTTTGGATAGGTACAGACCGCCAATTAATAAATATAACTATATATATATATATATATATAGCTGTCGGTCAGTCTGGCATCCGAAAAGAACTCCAGTAAACTGACATCCGCCTTATATTCACGGACTGAATACTGTTTTCATTTTAAGGTGTACCTAAACTCCGGCGTTTATGCGATCAAATCTGCATCCTATATCTCTACAATGAAAATATTTACAGTAACTGCCGATAAGCGCAGGAAATAAAAACATAAAATTGTTCTGGAATCAGTCAATGATATTTTGACCGAATTAAATTTAAAATATATCTAAACCAATGCGTTTTTTATTTATTTAAAAAGAGATTTAAATGTGATTAATTTGAAAAAAATATATAATTTAGAGACAGTTTAAGATATGTAACAATAGTATTTTAAAAACATTTTATAAATTTATAATTTTTTATAATCCATGGGTTAATCTGTTTCATATTTACCTCAAAATGACTTTTATCTGTTTTTGTTGTAGTGTTCGTTCAAATTTCCCAGTATATGGTAAACTAATAGTGAGAGCGATACTGATAAAATTGATTGGGTATAGTTATTGTTTTAGCACCTTATCTTACGATTAAACAAATTCTCTTCACATTTAAGCTTCTCAGATGTGAGAAAAGTATTATATCTGTGTTTTTGAATAATAATTTTGCAGATTTTTGCTAACCAACGTACTATTTATTATTTATTATTATACACATGTATTCTCTATTTTAGAGAATTTACATTTATTTTCCTTACATCCTATTTTGTCGAACTTATAACTTTTAACTTATGATCTCACCTAATCTATTAAAATTAACCTTCATTTTCTCTAATCTTTGTTTCCGTTATTCTCATGTATTCGCATATTTCCTCACACACTTCTCCTTTTAGCGTCTCTACTATCAACCCCCTTATGTTGTTCTCTAATCTCTCACCTTTCCATCTCTTCATAAAATCTTTTATTTCCTCTCTTTGGATTTGCATTGCATTTCCACAACAAAACAAATGCTTTAGCGTTTCCTCACTTCCTCCACATAGTCTACAAACCCAATCCCTATACCCTTTCTTAATTCCTCTCCCTATGTTCCCGCATCTGATTCTTGCCCACATTTCCTTGTTCTCTTTCTTTTTGTACCTTTTATTTAAATACTCTGCCCCGTTTTCACCTGGTACAATTTCCCTATACATTTTGTTATAAGAAGAGTTCGATAAAGCCTCCCTCTCTGTTTCTAGTTTTTATTCCGCCACACACTCATTCCCTCTTTTAATCTATTGTATATTTCCTCTCCACTTCTTCTCTCCCAAATCATTCTACTCACATCTGTTACTTCTAGCTCATTTAGCATTTCCCCTACATTTTTACCCCATTTCGAAGGCCTTTTATTTAAAATGCCTCACATCTCTTCCACTAAGCAGATTTTTGGCCATCTCTCGTTGCCCATCCCCATTACGTCTTTTATATATCTACAAGCCCGTTCTCTAACTGTGTATTCGATATCCTGCACTCCTAGTTCATTCCTCCAAATATATTTTGGAGTATTTTTAGCAACCCCTAAGGCCATCTTACAGTACCTTCCTTGTACCCTACTCAGATCCTTTATTTTACCCCAACCCCAGATTTCTACTCCGTATAACGCCACTGCTCTAACCAAAGTATTCATCAAATACACACGATCATTTCTTGTGTCTCTACCGGTTCTCTTAAAAACACCCCATGTTGCATTTGCTGCCTTTTGCGCCTTCCCTACAAGTTTTTTTATATGTCCTTCTGTACTATTTCTTGTCGAGAATCAATACCCCAGATACTTAAACTCATTCACAATTTCAATTTTTTCGCCCTTAAATGTCTAACCTTCGTTTTTTTTTTCTTTTCCCCCCGTTCCTAAATACCATCACTTTAGTCTTTGCCATATTTACAGGCTAACCAACGTACTAAAACAATAGAGAAATTTACCTTTCCCTAATAGCGATTTGTTAAATCATCCTCCTCTAGTGCAAAAATAATAGTTTTTGCATATAAGAATGAGGTACATGGATTTCGAGAGATATTTTAAATTTGTTTTGATAAAATTGATAGCATAAAAACTAACGGAGTTATAATGCAAATAAAATGATTGTCTCACGTTTTCGTAAAAACAAACATTAATACGTAGCATCACGTCTATTGCTGAAATGGAACGTCTTCCATCCATTAATTATTTTTTTAGCCCTAACAATATATTTTATAGATATTTTTCTACTATTTCAAGTACGAGATTTGTAAAGTTTCATTTAAATTTGAAACTTAACATGAAATATAGAAAATTGCGTATTATAGACTACTTTATATCTTAATTTCTCTAAGATTAAAATTAATTAGTATGTGATCGTTATATTTCCTTTTCAGTGTTTTGTGTGTGTTATCTGAAATAAAAAATTTCAGAAATTAACCGGTGAAGGAAGATGAATTTGGTAAATCTTTTTACCTACAATGAAATTTTTGTACAAAACGATTTTTGTACAGGTAACAACCAAAGCACAATGGGGCGCAAGATATTTTTTATTTTAAAAACTACAGCCGGCGTTTCGCCCCCAGTGTAGGCCTCTTTCAAGGCCTAAATAAAATAAAGTGAGTTGTAATAAGTTATTAAAAAATGAATATTTGAAAACTTACTAGTTAGTCAAGTCGCAGATGGAAAAGTACATGTAGACGAATTAGCAAAAAACATTCAAAAAACTCACAATACGAAGACAATTTTTTTTTAAATAGGTACAATAAAAGACGGCACGTTGTATAGATAAAATAATAAATAAATAATTAAATAAATAAATAAAACACCACGTGGACATCACATTTACAATTAATATTTAATTAATTATTTGTTTATTTATTATTTTATCTATACAACTTGCCGTCTTTTATTGTATTTAAAAAAAAATTGTTGTCTTCGTATTGTGAGTTTTTGGAATGTTTTTTGCTAATTCGTCTGACATGTACTTTTCATCTGCGATATACTAATTGAACTGTAAAAACTAGTAAGTTTTAAAATATTCAATTTTTAATAACTTACTACAACTCACTTTATCTTATTTACGCCTTGAAAAAGTTCTACACTGGGGGCGAAACGTCGGCTGTAGATTTTAAAATAAAAAATATTTTTAGCCCCATTGTGCTTTAATTGTTACCTGTACATTGTTTTTGGGGAAGAATGGTTATAAAACGGGTTTTGAAAAGATAAGGTAGCTTAAGAATTAAGGAAGTTACTGTTACATAATCAATTACATTTTTTCGGCGTAAATTATGCAATGATTAATGGCAATATTTCAATTCATTGCAAATGTCTCATTAATACCTACATTTTATAGAATAGGTAATTTTTTTTTAAATTCCACTCTAATAGGAGATGTACTTTTTATCTTTAAACGTTCGATAATTTAACTCTTTTTACTTTAAAGAAAGAACAGTTAAGTCAATTACAATTTAAAGGCCTCTGGTTTGAAATACTGATTTTGAAGCATTGTTTAGAAAACACTAAATAGAAACATGTAATAGATAAGAAACAAATAAACAGTCGCTATCGGATGCAACAAGGTGCGTGGTCTGTACCGTTTCTTGAGGACGCACGTTTAGCCTTAATTCGGATACGACATAGGTATACGCATATATTACCTATGCGCCATCTAGCATATATACACGGCACTGTAGTGTTTAGAAATATACGGATATGGCCCAGTTCGGCATCCGCTCGGATTTCATTTAGTACCACAGGGCGACATCTGTGTAATACACGAAGGCTTTTGGACAACATGTTCAAAGTGACGTCCGTATATCGGATGCCACTTTACCCCGGACGTCATTTCAACCGCAGTTTTAACACGTGTGGATGCCACTTTCTACCGCAACTATATATATATATATATATAATAAATTTCTTTCAATTTTATATTCTATTTCGTTTAAAATGGAAAAAGAATCGAACAACACTATTAATTTCCTTGATATTTCAATTTCCAAAAACTCCAACAAATTCAAATTTAACATTTTTAGGAAACCAACCACCACAAGTACAATAATTCCACTCAGTTCCTACCACCCAAAACAAACTAAATATGCAGTATTTCATTGTCTTTTACATATGTAGACTTATTAACGTACCTTGCTCTGTGACAGACTTTGATATCGAATTAAAATCAATAAAATCTATTGCAGTTGCAAATGAATATTCCACTATTCTAATTGATAAAATGCTAACATTATTAACTTCTTACCCAATCTCAAGGACATGGTCCCGATTTTTGAAAATTTTACAAAATTTTTTGTAATTCGTGTGATGCTACTTACATTGGACAATCTCGTATTGGAGCTATTTCTATACGCGTAAATGAACATTTGCCTGCAATAAAAAATAAAAAAAATCTACTCCAGTGGAAATGCCGAACACTGTACAAATTTTAATGATTCTTTCAACCCTAGTTTCCTAGAGCGTTATCATGAATTTTAACTGCTATGTGTGTTGTCTATGTACCTTGGGTTAATGGATCAAATAACGAACTCTTATAAATATTTTTAGAAAAGTACAAGTTAACAAGTCACTTGACTGTGTTGAAAAATAATTATTTCTTAATAATAACAGTAATTATTTGATTTAAACAGGTTTTAATTTGAAACTAGTCCAATTTTGTCATTTACAATAGAATGCGGCTTATTTAAGAATATAATTTTCAAAACAAGTTATTATTTAATACAGATTGATTAATACTTTTGCTACAAAAGTTACAACGGCCTTTACAGTCTTCCTCCTAGTAAATATATTATACTTATTTAAAAAAAGAAAAGTAGTTTACAGTGTAAGCTCATGTGTATTGTGGGTTACATATAGAACAAGTACTTTTTAAAATTAAATGCACTATTCTTTTGGCTATTTTGTGTCAGATGGCGCCATAACAAAATGTCAAGTCGTTAATTTACGTGGCCAAAACCGAAGCTTGCAAGCATCAATTTCCATATTTGTCGAGAAAAAGTATGACAGATAGCAACAGTATGAGGTTAAATTAGTGTTACATTTAATGACGATAAAATAGTTATGTTTGAAAAAGTGTGTTTATAATCGCAATTTATGGAACAGTGTCGTACAACGAATTTAATTACGTGCAGATTAAGATGTAATTATTATGTCCGGTAATGTAGTGGCCGTAGTAATGAAATCGAGTTCAGAC
>JAQSLM010000063.1:0-14123 GCA_029378335.1 Agrilus mali | reverse complement strand
AACGATCCCTGAGTGGGTGGCATCATTCAGGGGTAGGGAGATTTTTTTAAACCGCGAATAACTTTTTTACTATTAAACTACAAACAAAATAAATTTCACTTCAATCAATTAGACGAGATTGGACCTTCTCAAGTGATTTTTAAAACTCGAAAAAAAACTCTTCTTACTGTGAAGCTATAGGATGAAATGGAAAACTTGAAAAATCTTGTTTTTTGAGCAACTACAACCGAAAAAATTTTCACTACAATTATTTTCTGTTAACTTGATACTACGGAACGATCCCTGAGTGGGTGGCATCATTTAGGGATAGGGGGATTTTTTTAAACCGCGAATAAATTTTTACTATTAAACTACAAACAAAATAAATTTCACTACAATCAATTAGACGAGATTGGACCTTCTCAAGTGATTTTTAAAACTCGAAAAAAAACTCTTCTTACTGTGAAGCTATAGGATGAAATGGAAAACTTGAAAAATCTTGTTTTCTAGAAACTACAACCAAAAAAATCTTCACTACAATTATTTTCTATGTTAACTTGATACTACGGAACGATCCCTGAGTGGCTGGCATCATTTAGGGATAGTGGGATTTTTTTAAACCGCGAATAACTTCTTACTATTAAACTACAAACAAAATAAATTTCACTACAATCAATTAGACGAGATTGGACCTACTAAAGTGATTTTTAAAACTTGAAAAAAAACTTTTCTTACTGTGAAGCTATAGGGTGAAATGTAAAACTTGAAAAATCTTGTTTTTTGAGAAACTACAAACGAAAAAATTTTCACTACAATCATTTTCTACGTTAACTTGATACTACGGAACGATCCCTGAGTGGGTGGCATCATTTAGGGATAGGGGGATTTCTTAAACAGCGAATAACTTTTTACTATTAAACTACAAACAAAATAAATTTCACTACAATCAATTAGACGAGATTGGACCTTCTAAAGTGATTTTTAAAACTCGAAAAAAAAATTACTTACTGTGAAGCTATAGGGTGAAATGTAAACCTTGAAAAATCTTGTTTTTTGAGCAACTACAAACGAAACAATTTTCACTACAATCATTTTCTATGTTAACTTGATACTACAGAACGATGCCTGAGTGGGTGGCATCATTCAGGGGTAGGGGGATCTTTTTAAACCGCGACTAACTTTTTTACTATTGAACTACAATGAAAATAAATTTCACTATAATCAATTAGACGAGATTGGACCTTCTAAAGTGATTTTTAAAACTTCAAAAAAAACTTTTCTTACTGTGAAGCTATAGGTGAAATGTAAAACTTGAAAAATCTTGTTTTTTGAGCAACTACAAACGAAAAAATTTTCACTACAATCATTTTCTATGTTAACTTGATACTACGGAACGATCCCTGAGTGGGTGGCATCATTCAGGGGTAGGGGGATTTTTTTAAACCGCGACTAACTTTTTTACTATTTACTACAAGCAAAATAAATTTCACTACAATCAATTAGACGATATTGGACCTTCTAAGGTAATTTTTAAAACTTGAAAAAAACTTTTCTTACTGTGAAGCTATAGGGTGAAATGTAAAACTTTAAAAATCTTGTTTTTTGAGCAACTACAAACGAAAAAATTTTCACTACAATCATTTTCTACGTTAGCTTGATACTACGGAACGATCCTTGAGTGGGTGGCATCATCCAGGGGAGGAGGAGTTTCTTAAACCGCGACTAACTTTTTTACTATTAAACTACAAACAAAATAAATTTCACTACAATCAATTGGACGAGATTGGACCTGCTAAAGTGATTTTTAAAACTTTAAAAAAAAACTTTTCTTACTGTGAAGCTATAGGGTGAAATGTAAACCTTGAAAAATCTTGTTTTTTGAGCAACTACAAACGAAAAAATTCTCACTACAATCATTTTCTATGTTAACTTGATACTACGGAACGATCCCTGAGTGGTTGCATCATTCTGGGGTAGGTGGATTTTTTCAAACCGCGAATAACTTTTTTACTATAAAACTACAAAGAAATTAAATTTCACTACAATCAATTAGACGAGATTGGACCTTCTAAAGTGATTTTTAAAACTCGAAAAAAAACTTCTTACTGTAAAGCTATAGGATGAAATGTAAAACTTGAAAAATCTTGTTTTTTGAGCAACTACAAACAAAAAAATTTTCACTACAATCATTTTCTATGTTAGCTTGATACTACAGAACGATCCCTGAGTGGGTGGCATCATTCAGGGGTAGGGGGATCTTTTTAAACCGCACTAACTTTTTTACTATTAAACTACAAGCAAAATAAATTTCACTACAATCAATTAGACGATATTGGACCTTCTAAGGTGATTTTTAAAACTTGAAAAAAAACTTTTCTTACTGTGAAGCTATAGGGTGAAATGTAAAACTTGAAAAATCTTGTTTTTTGAGCAACTACAAACGAAAAAATTTTCACTACAATCATTTTCTATGTTAACTTGATACTACGGAACGATCCCTGAGTGGGTGGCATCATTCAGGGGTAGGGGGATTTTTTTAAACCGCGAATAACTTTTTACTATTAAACTACAAACAAAATAAATTTCACTACAATCAATAAGACGAGATTGGACCTTCTAAAGTGATTTTTAAAACTTGAAAAAAAACTTTCTTACTGTGAAGCTATAGGATGAAATGTAAAACTTGAAAAATCTTGTTTTTTGAGCAACTACAAACGAAAAAAATTTTCACTACAATCATTTTCTATGTTAACTTGATACTACGGAACGATCCCTGAGTGGGTGGCATCATTCAGGGGTAGGGGATTTTTTAAACCGCGAATAACTTTTTTACTATTAAACTACAAACAAAATAAATTTCACTACAATCAATTAGACGAGATTGGACCTTCTAAAGTGATTTTTAAAACTTGAAAAAAAACTTTTCTTACTGTGAAGCTATAGGGTGAAATGTAAAACTTGAAAAATCTTGTTTTTTGAGCAACTACAAACGAAAAAATTTTCACTACAATCATTTTCTATGTTAACTTGATACTACGGAACGATCCCTGAGTGGGTGGCATCATTCAGGGGTAGGGGGATTTTTTTAAACCGCGAATAACTTTTTTACTATTAAACAACAAACAAAATAAATTTCACTACAATCAATTAGACGAGATTGGACCTTCTAAAGTGATTTTTAAAACTTGAAAAAAAACTTTTCTTACTGTGAAGCTATAGGATGAAATGTAAAACTTGAAAAATCTTGTTTTTTGAGCAACTACAAACGAAAAAATTTTCACTACAATCATTTTCTATGTTAACTTGATACTACGGAACGATCCCTGAGTGGGTGGCATCATTCAGGGGTAGGGGATTTTTTTAAACCGCGAATAACTTTTTTACTATTAAACTACAAACAAAATAAATTTCACTACAATCAATTAGACGAGATTGGACCTTCTAAAGTGATTTTTAAAACTTGAAAAAAAACTTTTCTTACTGTGAAGCTATAGGGTGAAATGTAAAACTTGAAAAATCTTGTTTTTTGAGCAACTACAACGAAAAAATTTTCACTACAATCATTTTCTATGTTAACTTGATACTACGGAACGATCCCTGAGTGGGTGGCATCATTCAGGGGTAGGGGATTTTTTTAAACCGCGAATAACTTTTTACTATTAAACTACAAACAAATAAATTTCACTACAATCAATTAGACGAGATTGGACCTTCTAAAGTGATTTTTAAAACTTGAAAAAAAACTTTTCTTACTGTGAAGCTATAGGATGAAATGTAAAACTTGAAAAATCTTGTTTTTTGAGCAACAAACGAAAAAATTTTCACTACAATCATTTTCTATGTTAACTTGATACTACGGAACGATCCCTGAGTGGGTGGCATCATTCAGGGGTAGGGGGATTTTTTAAACCGCGAATAACTTTTTTACTATTAAACTACAAACAAATAAATTTCACTACAATCAATTAGACGAGATTGGACCTTCTAAAGTGATTTTTAAAACTTGAAAAAAAACTTTTCTTACTGTGAAGCTATAGGGTGAAATGTAAAACTTGAAAAATCTTGTTTTTTGAGCAACTACAAACGAAAAAATTTTCACTACAATCATTTTCTATGTTAACTTGATACTACGGAACGATCCCTGAGTGGGTGGCATCATTCAGGGGTAGGGGGATTTTTTTAAACCGCGAATAACTTTTTTACTATTAAACTACAAACAAAATAAATTTCACTACAATCAATTAGACGAGATTGGACCTTCTAAAGTGATTTTTAAAACTTGAAAAAAAAACTTTTCTTACTGTGAAGCTATAGGGTGAAATGTAAAACTTGAAAAATCTTGTTTTTTGAGCAACTACAAACGAAAAAATTTTCACTACAATCATTTTCTAGTTAACTTGATACTACGGAACGATCCCTGAGTGGGTGGCATCATTCAGGGGTAGGGGGATTTTTTTAAACCGCGAATAACTTTTTTACTATTAAACTACAAGCAAAATAAATTTCACTACAATCAATTAGACGAGATTGGACCTTCTAAAGTGATTTTTAAAACTTGAAAAAAAACTTTTCTTACTGTGAAGCTATAGGGTGAAATGTAAAACTTGAAAAATCTTGTTTTTTGAGCAACTACAAACGAAAAAATTTTCACTACAATCATTTTCTACGTTACTTGATACTACGGAACGATCCCTGAGTGGGTGGCATCATTCAGGGGTAGGGGATTTTTTTAAACCGCGAATAACTTTTTACTATTAAACTACAAACAAAATAAATTTCACTACAATCAATTAGACGAGATTGGACCTTCTAAAGTGATTTTTAAAACTCGAAAAAAAACTTTCTTACTGTGAAGCTATAGGATGAAATGTAAAACTTGAAAAATCTTGTTTTTTGAGCAACTACAAACGAAAAAATTTTCACTACAATCATTTTCTATGTTAACTTGATACTACGGAACGATCCCTGAGTGGGTGGCATCATTCAGGGGTAGGGGGATTTTTTTAAACCGCGAATAACTTTTTTACTATTAAACTACAAACAAAATAAATTTCACTACAATCAATTAGACGAGATTGGACCTTCTAAAGTGATTTTTAAAACTTGAAAAAAAACTTTTCTTACTGTGAAGCTATAGGGTGAAATGTAAAACTTGAAAAATCTTGTTTTTTGAGCAACTACAAACGAAAAAATTTTCACTACAATCATTTTCTATGTTAACTTGATACTACGGAACGATCCCTGAGTGGGTGGCATCATTCAGGGGTAGGGGGATTTTTTTAAACCGCGAATAACTTTTTTACTATTAAACTACAAACAAAATAAATTTCACTACAATCAATTAGACGAGATTGGACCTTCTAAAGTGATTTTTAAAACTTGAAAAAAAAAACTTTTCTTACTGTGAAGCTATAGGATGAAATGTAAAACTTGAAAAATCTTGTTTTTTGAGCAACTACAAACGAAAAAATTTTCACTACAATCATTTTCTATGTTAACTTGATACTACGGAACGATCCCTGAGTGGGTGGCATCATTCAGGGGTAGGGGATTTTTTTAAACCGCGAATAACTTTTTTACTATTAAACTACAAGCAAAATAAATTTCACTACAATCAATTAGACGAGATTGGACCTTCTAAAGTGATTTTTAAAACTTGAAAAAAAACTTTTCTTACTGTGAAGCTATAGGGTGAAATGTAAAACTTGAAAAATCTTGTTTTTTGAGCAACTACAACGAAAAAATTTTCACTACAATCATTTTCTATGTTAACTTGATACTACGGAACGATCCCTGAGTGGGGAGCATCATTCAGGGGTAGGGGATTTTTTTAAACCGCGAATAACTTTTTTACTATTAAACTACAAACAAAATAAATTTCACTACAATCAATTAGACGAGATTGGACCTTCTAAAGTGATTTTTAAAACTTGAAAAAAAACTTTTCTTACTGTGAAGCTATAGGATGAAATGTAAAACTTGAAAAATCTTGTTTTTTGAGCAACTACAAACGAAAAAATTTTCACTACAATCATTTTCTATGTTAACTTGATACTACGGAACGATCCCTGAGTGGGTGGCATCATTCAGGGGTAGGGGGATTTTTTTAAACCGCGAATAACTTTTTTACTATTAAACTACAAACAAAATAAATTTCACTACAATCAATTAGACGAGATTGGACCTTCTAAAGTGATTTTTAAAACTCGAAAAAAAACTTCTTACTGTGAAGCTATAGGATGAAATGTAAAACTTGAAAAATCTTGTTTTTTGAGCAACTACAAACGAAAAAATTTTCACTACAATCATTTTCTATGTTAACTTGATACTACGGAACGATCCCTGAGTGGGTGGCATCATTCTAGGGGTAGGGGGATTTTTTTAAACCGCGAATAACTTTTTTACTATTAAACTACAAACAAAATAAATTTCACTACAATCAATTAGACGAGATTGGACCTTCTAAAGTGATTTTTAAAACTTGAAAAAAAAACTTTTCTTACTGTGAAGCTATAGGATGAAATGTAAAACTTGAAAAATCTTGTTTTTTGAGCAACTACAAACGAAAAAATTTTCACTACAATCATTTTCTATGTTAACTTGATACTACGGAACGATCCCTGAGTGGGTGGCATCATTCAGGGGTAGGGGGATTTTTTTAAACCGCGAATAACTTTTTTACTATTAAACTACAAACAAAATAAATTTCACTACAATCAATTAGACGAGATTGGACCTTCTAAAGTGATTTTTAAAACTTGAAAAAAAACTTTTCTTACTGTGAAGCTATAGGGTGAAATGTAAAACTTGAAAAATCTTGTTTTTTGAAGCAACTACAAACGAAAAAATTTTCACTACAATCATTTTCTACGTTAACTTGATACTACGGAACGATCCCTGAGTGGGTGGCATCATTCAGGGGTAGGGGATTTTTTTAAACCGCGAATAACTTTTTTACTATTAAATTACAAACAAAATAAATTTCACTACAATCAATTAGACGAGATTGGACCTTCTAAAGTGATTTTTAAAACTCGAAAAAAAACTTTCTTACTGTGAAGCTATAGGATGAAATGTAAAACTTGAAAAATCTTGTTTTTTGAGCAACTACAAACGAAAAAATTTTCACTACAATCATTTTCTATGTTAACTTGATACTACGGAACGATCCCTGAGTGGGTGGCATCATTTAGGGGTAGGGGGATTTTTTTAAACCGCGAATAACTTTTTTACTATTAAACTACAAACAAAATAAATTTCACTACAATCAATTAGACGAGATTGGACCTTCTAAAGTGATTTTTAAAACTCGAAAAAAAACTTCTTACTGTGAAGCTATAGGGTGAAATGTAAAACTTGAAAAATCTTGTTTTTTGAGCAACTACAAACGAAAAAATTTTCACTACAATCATTTTCTATGTTAACTTGATACTACGGAACGATCCCTGAGTGGGTGGCATCATTCAGGGGTAGGGGGATTTTTTTAAACCGCGAATAACTTTTTTACTATTAAACTACAAACAAAATAAATTTCACTACAATCAATTAGACGAGATTGGACCTTCTAAAGTGATTTTTAAAACTTGAAAAAAAAACTTTTCTTACTGTGAAGCTATAGGATGAAATGTAAAACTTGAAAAATCTTGTTTTTTGAGCAACTACAAACGAAAAAATTTTCACTACAATCATTTTCTATGTTAACTTGATACTACGGAACGATCCCTGAGTGGGTGGCATCATTCAGGGGTAGGGGGATTTTTTTAAACCGCGAATAACTTTTTTACTATTAAACTAAAAAGCAAAATAAATTTCACTACAATCAATTAGACGAGATTGGACCTTCTAAAGTGATTTTTAAAACTTGAAAAAAAACTTTTCTTACTGTGAAGCTATAGGGTGAAATGTAAAACTTGAAAAATCTTGTTTTTTGAGCAACTACAAACGAAAAAATTTTCACTACAATCATTTTCTACGTTACTTGATACTACGGAACGATCCCTGAGTGGGTGGCATCATTCAGGGGTAGGGGATTTTTTTAAACCGCGAATAACTTTTTTACTATTAAATTACAAACAAAATAAATTTCACTACAATCAATTAGACGAGATTGGACCTTCTAAAGTGATTTTTAAAACTCGAAAAAAAACTTTCTTACTGTGAAGCTATAGGATGAAATGTAAAACTTGAAAAATCTTGTTTTTTGAGCAACTACAAACGAAAAAATTTTCACTACAATCATTTTCTATGTTAACTTGATACTACGGAACGATCCCTGAGTGGGTGGCATCATTTAGGGGTAGGGGATTTTTTTAAACCGCGAATAACTTTTTTACTATTAAACTACAAACAAAATAAATTTCACTACAATCAATTAGACGAGATTGGACCTTCTAAAGTGATTTTTAAAACTCGAAAAAAAACTTCTTACTGTGAAGCTATAGGATGAAATGTAAAACTTGAAAAATCTTGTTTTTTGAGCAACTACAAACGAAAAAATTTTCACTACAATCATTTTCTATGTTAACTTGATACTACGGAACGATCCCTGAGTGGGTGGCATCATTCTAGGGGTAGGGGGATTTTTTTAAACCGCGAATAACTTTTTTACTATTAAACTACAAACAAAATAAATTTCACTACAATCAATTAGACGAGATTGGACCTTCTAAAGTGATTTTGAAAACTTGAAAAAAAAACTTTTCTTACTGTGAAGCTATAGGATGAAATGTAAAACTTGAAAAATCTTGTTTTTTGAGCAACTACAAACGAAAAAATTTTCACTACAATCATTTTCTATGTTAACTTGATACTACGGAACGATCCCTGAGTGGGTGGCATCATTCAGGGGTAGGGGGATTTTTTTAAACCGCGAATAACTTTTTTACTATTAAACTACAAACAAAATAAATTTCACTACAATCAATTAGACGAGATTGGACCTTCTAAAGTGATTTTTAAAACTTGAAAAAAAACTTTTCTTACTGTGAAGCTATAGGGTGAAATGTAAAACTTGAAAAATCTTGTTTTTTGAGCAACTACAACGAAAAAATTTTCACTACAATCATTTTCTACGTTACTTGATACTACGGAACGATCCCTGAGTGGGTGGCATCATTCAGGGGTAGGGGATTTTTTTAAACCGCGAATAACTTTTTTACTATTAAATTACAAACAAAATAAATTTCACTACAATCAATTAGACGAGATTGGACCTTCTAAAGTGATTTTTAAAACTCGAAAAAAAACTTTCTTACTGTGAAGCTATAGGATGAAATGTAAAACTTGAAAAATCTTGTTTTTTGAGCAACTACAAACGAAAAAATTTTCACTACAATCATTTTCTATGTTAACTTGATACTACGGAACGATCCCTGAGTGGGTGGCATCATTTAGGGGTAGGGGGATTTTTTTAAACCGCGAATAACTTTTTTACTATTAAACTACAAACAAAATAAATTTCACTACAATCAATTAGACGAGATTGGACCTTCTAAAGTGATTTTTAAAACTCGAAAAAAAACTTCTTACTGTGAAGCTATAGGATGAAATGTAAAACTTGAAAAATCTTGGTTTTTTGAGCAACTACAAACGAAAAAATTTTCACTACAATCATTTTCTATGTTAACTTGATTACTACGGAACGATCCCTGAGTGGGTGGCATCATTCTAGGGGTAGGGGGATTTTTTTAAACCGCGAATAACTTTTTTACTATTAAACTACAAACAAAATAAATTTCACTACAATCAATTAGACGAGATTGGACCTTCTAAGGGGGGGGGGGGGGGGGGGGGGGGGGGGGGGGGGGGGGGGGGGGGGGGGGGGGGGGGGGGGGGGGGGGGGGGGTTTTTTTTTTTTTTTTTTTTTTTTTTTTTTTTTTTTTTTTTTTTTTTTTTTTTTTTTTTTTTTTTTTTTTTTTTTTTTTTTTTTTTTTTTTTTTTTTTTTTTTTTTTTTTTTTTTTTTTTTTTTTTTTTTTTTTTTTTTTTAAAACTTGAAAAATCTGTTTTTTGAGCAACTACAACCGAAAAAATTTTCACTACAATCATTTTCTATGTTAACTTGATACTACGGAACGATCCCTGAGTGGAAGCATCATTCAGGGGTAGGGGATTTTTTTAAACCGCGAATAACTTTTTTACTATTAAACTACAAACAAAATAAATTTCACTACAATCAATTAGACGAGATTGGACCTTCTAAAGTGATTTTTAAAACTCGAAAAAAAACTTCTTACTGTGAAGCTATAGGATGAAATGTAAAACTTGAAAAATCTGTTTTTTGAGCAACTACAAACGAAAAAATTTTCACTACAATCATTTTCTATGTTAACTTGATCTACGGAACGATCCCTGAGTGGGTAGCATCATTTGGGGTAGGGGATTTTTTTAAACCGCGAATAACTTTTTTACTATAAAACTACAAACAAATTAAATTTCACTACAATCAATTAGACGAGATTGGACCTTCTAAAGTGATTTTTAAAACTCGAAAAAAAATTTCTTACTGTGAAGCTATAGGATGAAATGTAAAACTTGAAAAATCTCGTTTTTTGAGCAACTACAACCGAAAAAATTTTCACTACAATCATTTGCTATGTTAACTTGATACTACGGAACGATCCCTGAGTGGAAAGCATCATTTAGGGGTAAGGGGATTTTTTTAAACCGCGAATAACTTTTTTACTATTAAACTACAAACAAAATAAATTTCACTACAATCAATTAGACGAGATTGGACCTTCTAAAGTGATTTTTAAAACTCGAAAAAAAACTTCTTACTGTGAAGCTATAGGATGAAATGTAAAACTTGAAAAATCTGGTTTTTTGAGCAACTACAACCGAAAAAATTTTCACTACAATCATTTTCTATGTTAACTTGATTCTACGGAACGATCCCTGAGTGGGTAACATCATTTAGGGGTAAGGGGATTTTTTTAAACCGCGAATAACTTTTTCACTATAAAACAACAAACAAATTAAATTTCACTACAATGAATTAGACGAGATTGGACCTTCTTAAGTGATTTTTAAAACTCGAAAAAATACTTCTTACTGTGAAGCTGTAGGATGAAATGTAAAACTTGAAAAATCTTGTTTTTTGAGCAACTACAAAGGAAAAAATTTTCACTACAATCATTTTCTATGTTAACTTGATACTACGGAACGATCCCTGAGTGGGTGGCATCATTCAGGGGTAGGCGGATTTTTTTAAACCGCGAATAACTTTTTTACTATTAAACTACAAACAAAATAAATTTCACTACAATCAATAAGACGAGATTGGACCTTCTAAAGTGATTTTTAAAACTTGAAAACAAACTTTTCTTACTGTGAAGCTATAGGGTGAAATGTAAAACTTGAAAAATCTTGGTTTTTTGAACAACAACAAACGAAAAAATTTTCACTACAATCATTTTCTTCGTTCACTTAATACTATGGAAAGATCCCTGAGTGGGTGGCATCATTCAGGGGAGGAGGAATTTTTTAAACGGCGAATAACATTCTGACTATTAAACTACAAGCAAAATAAATTTTCACTACAATCAATTAGAGGAGATTGGAACTTCTAGAGTGACTTTTAAAACTTGAAAAAAAACTTTTCTTACTGTGAAGCTATAGGGTGAAATGTAAAACCTGAAAAATCTTGTTTTTTGAGCAGCTACAACCGAAAAAATTTTCACTACAATAATTTTCTATGTTAACTTGATACTACGGAACGATCCCTGAGTGGGTGGAATCATTCAGGGGTAGGGGGATTTTCTTAAACCGCGAATAACTTTTTTACTATAAAACAACAAACAAATTAAATTTCACTACAATGAATCAGACGAGATTGGACCTTCTAAAGTGATTTTTGAAACTCGAAAAAAAACTTCTTACTGTGAAGCTATAGGATGAAATGTAAAACTTAAAAAATCTTGTTTTTTGAGCAACTACAAAGGAAAAAATTTTCACTACAATCATTTTCTATGTTAACTTGATACTACGGAACGATCCCTGAGTGGGTGGCATCATTCAGGGGTAGGGGGATTTTTTTAAACCGCGAATAACTTTTTTACTATTAAACACAAACAAATTAATTTCACTACAATAATTAGACGAGATTGGACCTTCTTAAGTGATTTTTAAAACTGAAAAAAATTCTTACTGTGAAGCTTAGGTGAAATGTAAAACTTGAAAAATCTTGTTTTTTGACAACACAAAGGAAAAAATTTTCACTACAATCATTTTCTAGTTAACTTGATACTACGGAACGATCCCTGAGTGGGTGGATCATTCAGGGGTAGGGGATTTTTTTAAACCGCGAATAACTTTTTTACTATTAAATACAAACAAAATAAATTTCACTACAATCAATAAGACGAGATTGGACCTTCTAAAGTGATTTTTAAAACTTGAAAAAAAACTTCTTACTGTGAAGCTATAGGGTGAAATGTAAAACTTGAAAAATCTTGTTTTTTGAACAACAACAAACGAAAAAATTTTCACTACAATCATTTTCTTGTTACTTATACTAGGAAGATCCCTGAGTGGGTGGCATCATTAGGGGAGGGGATTTTTTTAAACCGCGAATAACTTTTTTACTATTAAACTACAAACAAAAAAATTTCACTACAATCAATTAGAGAGATTGGACCTTCTAAAGTGATTTTAAAATTGAAAAAAAACTTTTCTTACTGTGAAGCTATAGGGTGAAATGTAAAACCTGAAAAATCTTGTTTTTTGAGCAGCTACAACCGAAAAAATTTTCACTACAATAATTTTCTATGTTAACTTGATACTACGGAACGATCCCTGAGTGGGTGGAATCATTCAGGGGTAGGGGGATTTTCTTAAACCGCGAATAACTTTTTTACTATAAAACAACAAACAAATTAAATTTCACTACAATGAATCAGACGAGATTGGACCTTCTAAAGTGATTTTTGAAACTCGAAAAAAAACTTCTTACTGTGAAGCTATAGGATGAAATGTAAAACTTAAAAAATCTTGTTTTTTGAGCAACTACAAAGGAAAAAATTTTCACTACAATCATTTTCTATGTTAACTTGATCTACGGAACGATCCCTGAGTGGGTGCATCATTAGGGGTAGGGGGATTTTTTTAAACCGCGAATAACTTTTTTACTATTAAACACAAACAAAATAATTTCACTACAATAATAAGACGAGATTGGACCTTCTAAAGTGATTTTAAAACTTAAAAAAAAAATTCTTACTGTGAAGCTTAGGTGAAATGTAAAACTTGAAAAATCTTGTTTTTTGACAACACAAAGGAAAAAATTTTCACTACAATCATTTTCTAGTTAACTTGATACTACGGAACGATCCCTGAGTGGGTGGATCATTCAGGGGTAGGGGATTTTTTTAAACCGCGAATAACTTTTTTACTATTAAATACAAACAAAATAAATTTCACTACAATCAATAAGACGAGATTGGACCTTCTAAAGTGATTTTTAAAACTTGAAAAAAAACTTCTTACTGTGAAGCTATAGGGTGAAATGTAAAACTTGAAAAATCTTGTTTTTTGAACAACAACAAACGAAAAAATTTTCACTACAATCATTTTCTTGTTACTTATACTAGGAAGATCCCTGAGTGGGTGGCATCATTAGGGAGGGGATTTTTTTAAACCGCGAATAACTTTTTTACTATTAAACTACAAACAAAAAAATTTCACTACAATCAATTAGAGAGATTGGACCTTCTAAGTGATTTTAAAATTGAAAAAAAACTTTTCTTACTGTGAAGCTATAGGGTGAAATGTAAAACCTGAAAAATCTTGTTTTTTGAGCAGCTACAACCGAAAAAATTTTCACTACAATAATTTTCTATGTTAACTTGATACTACGGAACGATCCCTGAGTGGGTGGAATCATTCAGGGGTAGGGGGATTTTTTAAACCGCGAATAACTTTTTACTATAAAACAACAAACAAATTAAATTTCACTACAATAATAGACGAGATTGGACCTTCTAAAGTGATTTTTGAAACTCGAAAAAAAACTTCTTACTGTGAAGCTATAGGATGAAATGTAAAACTTAAAAAATCTTGTTTTTTGAGCAACTACAAAGGAAAAAATTTTCACTACAATCATTTCTATGTTAACTTGATCTACGGAACGATCCCTGAGTGGGTGGGA
>JAQSLM010000062.1:0-14170 GCA_029378335.1 Agrilus mali | reverse complement strand
AGGTCCTGAAAAGACGTTTGGAGCCTGATTAGGCATATATGCATACATTTTACATTTCAAGACAACTCCTGAAAAACGTTTGGCCTGATCCGTATATATAAAACACACGGGAGTATCTCTCCTGATGGTTTGGTACATGAATCGTCTTTCTAGCTTCTACCTTCCTTAGATAGTGTCTCCAAATAAAAATTTTTTTTCATTTCAAGACAATCCTGAAAAGACTTTTTGAGCCGATTAGGCATATATGCATACTTTTTACATTTCAAGACAATCCTGAAAAACGTTGGAGCCTGTTTGGATATAAATTTTTAAAAAAAATTTAAAAAGCTTCGACCCTTTGGTACATGATTTTTTCTTTCAAGCCCCCAAAAACTTTTCCTAGGATAAATCTAAAAAATGAATTTTTTTGATTTTAAGAAGTCCTAGCTTTAGCCTGATAAGGCTAAAGAAAATTTTTTCATTTCAAGACAATCCTGAAAAACGTTTGGAGCCTGATTAGGCATATATGCATACATTTTACATTTCAAGAAAACTCCTAAAAAGACGTTTGGAGCCTGATCCGGTATATAACATAAACACACTGAAGTATCTCTCCTGATGGTTTGGTACATGAATCGTCTTTCTAGCTTCTACCGTTCCTTAGATAAGTGTCTCCAAATGAAAATTTTTGCATTTCAAGACAACTCCTGAAAAGACGTTAGAGCCCGATTAGGCATATATGCATACATTTAACATATCAAGACAACTCCTGAAACACGTTTAGAGCCTGATCCGGTATATAAACCTAAAACACACTGGAGTGTCTCTCCTGATGCGTTTGGTACATGAATCGTCTTTCTAGCTTCTACCGTTCCTTAGATAAATGTCTCCAAATGAAAATTTTTTTGCATTTCAAGACAAGTCCTGAGAAGACGTTTGGAGCCTGATTAGGCATATATGCATACATTTAACATTTCAAGACAATTCCTGAAAAACGTTTAGAGCCTGATTAGGCATATATGCATACATTTTACATTTCAAGACAGCTCCTGAAAGACGTTTAGAGCCTGATCCGGTATATAAACATAAAACACACTGAAGTATCTCTCCTGATGCGTTTGGTACATGAATCGTCTTTCTAGCTTCTACCGTTCCTTAGATAAGTGTCTCCAAATGAAAATTTTTGCATTTCAAGACAAGTCCTGAAAAGACGTTTGGAGCCTGATTAGGCATATATGCATACATTTTACATTTGAAGACAACTCGTGAAAAGACGTTTAGAGCCTGATCCGGTATATAAACATAAAACACACGGGAGTATCTCTCCTGATGCGTTTGGTACATGAATCGTCTTTCTAGCTTCTACCGTTCCTTAGATAAGCGTCTCCAAATGAAAATTTTTACATTTCAAGACAAGTCCTGAAAAGACGTTTGGAGCCTGATAAGGCATATATGCATACATTTTACATTTCAAGACAACTCCTAAAAAGACGTTTAGAGCCTGATCCAGTATATCATAAAACACACTGGAGTATCTCTACTGATGCGTTTGGTACATGAATCGTCTTTCTAGCTTCTACCGTTCCTTAGATATGTGTCTCCAAATGAAAATTTTTTTACATTTCAAGACAAGTCCTGAAAAGACGTTTGGAGCCTGATTAGGCATATATGCATACATTTTACATTTCAAGACAAGTCCTGAAAAGACGTTTGGAGCCTGATTAGGCATATATGCATACATTTTACATTTCAAGACAACTCCTGAAAAGACGTTTAGAGCCTGATTAGGCATACATGCATACATTTTACATTTCAAGACAACTCCTGAAAGACGTTTAGAGCCTGATCCGGTATATAATCATAAAACACACTGAAGTATCTCTCCTGATGAGTTTGGCACATGAATCGTCTTTCTAGCTTCTACCGTTCCTTAGATAAGTGTCTCCAAATGAAAATTTTTGCATTTCAAGACAAGTCCTGAAAAGACGTTTGGAGCCTGATTAGGCCTATATGCATACATTTTACATTTCAAGACAACTCCTGAAAAGACGTTTAGAGCCTGATTAGGCATACATGCATACATTTAACATTTCAAGACAACTCCTGAAAGACGTTTAGAGCCTGATCCGGTATATAATCATAAAACACACTGAAGTTAATCAAGACAACTCCTAAAACACGTTTAGAGCCTGATCCGGTATATAATAATTAAACACACTGAAGTATCTCTCCTGATGAGTTTGGTACATGAATCGTCTTTCTAGCTTCTACCGTTCCTTAGATAAGTGTCTCCAAATGAAAATTTTTTTGCATTTCAAGACAAGTCCTGAAAAGACGTTTGGAGCCTGATTAGGCATATATGCATACATTTAACATTTCAAGACAATTCCTGAAAAGACGTTTAGAGCCTGATTAGGCATATATGCATACATTTTACATTTCAAGACAGCTCCTGAAAGACGTTTAGAGCCTGATCCGGTATATAAACATAAAAACACACTGGAGTATCTCTCCTGATGCGTTTGGTACATGAATCGTCTTTCAAGCTTCTACCGTTCCTTAGATAAATGTCTCCAAATGAAAATTTTTTTACATTTCAAGACAAGTCCTGAAAAGACGTTTTAAGCCTGATTAGGCATATATGCATACATTTTACATTTCAAGACAACTCCTGAAAAGACGTTTAGAGCCCGATTAGGCATATATGCATACATTTAACATATCAAGACAACTCCTGAAACACGTTTAGAGCCTGATCCGGTATATAAACCTATAACACACTAAAGTATCTCTCCTGATGCGTTTGGTACATGAATCGTCTTTCTAGCTTCTACCGTTCCTTAGATAAATGTCTCCAAATGAAAATTTTTTTGCATTTCAAGACAAGTCCTGAAAAGACGTTTGGAGCCTGATTAGGCATATATGCATATATTTTACATTTCAAGACAACTCCTGAAAAGACGTTTAGAGCCTGATTAGGCATATATGCATACATTTTACATTTCAAGACAGCTCCTGAAAGACGTTTAGAGCCTGATCCGGTATATAAACATAAAACACACTGGAGTATCTCTCCTGATGCGTTTGGTACATGAATCGTCTTTCAAGCTTCTACCGTTCCTTAGATAAGCGTCTCCAAATGAAAATTTTTACATTACAAGACAAGTCCTGAAAAGACGTTTGGAGCCTGATTAGGCATATATGCATACATTTTACATTTCAAGACAACTCCTGAAAAGACGTTTAGAGCCTGATCCGATATATAAACATAAAACACACTGGAGTATCTCTCCTGATGCGTTTGGTACATGAATCGTCTTTCTAGCTTCTACCGTTCCTTAGATATGTGTCTCCAAATGAAAATTTTTTTACATTTCAAGACAAGTCCTGAAAAGACGTTTGGAGCCTGATTAGGCATATATGCATACATTTTACATTTCAAGACAACTCCTGAAAAGACGTTTAGAGCCTGATTAGGCATATATGCATACATTTTACATTTCAAGACAACTCCTGAAAAGACGTTTAGCGCCTGATTAGGCATACATGCATACATTTTACATTTCAAGACAACTCCTGAAAGACGTTTTGAGCCCTGATCCGGTATATAATCATTAAACACACTGAAGTATCTCTCCTGATGAGTTTGGTACATGAATCGTCTTTCTAGCTTCTACCGTTCCTTAGATATGTTGTCTCCCAAATGAAAATTTTTTTACATTTCAAGGACAAGTCCTGAAAAGACGTTTGGAGCCTGATTAGGCATATATGCATACATTTTACATTTCAAGACAACTCCTGAAAAGACGTTTAGAGCCCGATTAGGCATATATGCATACATTTAACATATCAAAGACAACTCCTGAAACACGTTTAGAGCCTGATCCGGTATAATAAACCTATAACACACTAAAGTATCTCTCCTGATGCGTTTGGTACATGAATCGTCTTTCTAGCTTCTACCGTTCCTTAGATAAATGTCTCCAAATGAAAATTTTTTTGCATTTCAAGACAAGTCCTGAAAAGACGTTTGGAGCCTGATTAGGCATATATGCATACATTTTTACATTTGAAGACAACTCTTGAAAAGAAGTTTAGAGGCTGATCCGTATATAAACATAAAACACACTGGAGTATCTCTCCTGATGCATTTGGCACATGAATCGTCTTTCTAGCTTCTACCGTTCCTTAGATAAATGTCTCCAAATGAAAATTTTTTTGCATTTCAAGACAAGTCCTGAAAAGACGTTTGGAGCCTGATTAGGCATATATGCATATATTTTACATTTCAAGACAACTCCTGAAAAGACGTTTAGAGCCTGATTAGGCATATATGCATACATTTTACATTTCAAGACAGCTCCTGAAAGACGTTTAGAGCCTGATCCGGTATATAAACATAAAACACACTGAAGTATCTCTCCTGATGCGTTTGGTACATGAATCGTCTTTCTAGCTTCTACCGTTCCTGAGATAAGTGTCTCCAAATGAAAATTTTTGCATTTCAAGACAAGTCCTGAAAAGACGTTTGGAGCCTGATAAGGCATATATGCATACATTTTACATTTGAAGACAACTCCTGAAAAGACGTTTACAGCCTGATCCATATATAAACATAAAACACACTGGAGTATCTCTCCTGATGCTTTTGGTACATGAATCGTCTTTCAAGCTTCTACCGTTCCTTAGATAAGCGTCTCCAAATGAAAATTTTTACATTACAAGACAAGTCCTGAAAAGACGTTTGGAGCCTGATTAGGCATATATGCATACATTTTACATTTCAAGACAACTCCTGAAAAGACGTTTAGAGCCTGATCCGATATAAAACATAAAACACACTGGAGTATCTCTCCTGATGCGTTTGGTACATGAATCGTCTTTCTAGCTTCTACCGTTCCTTAGATATGTGTCTCCAAATAAAAATTTTTTTTTACATTTCAAGACAAGTCCTGAAAAGACGTTTGGAGCCTGATTAGGCATATATGCATACATTTTACATTTCAAGACAACTCCTGAAAAGACGTTTAGAGCCTGATTAGGCATATATGCATACATTTTACATTTCAAGACAACTCCTGAAAAGACGTTTAGCGCCTGATTAGGCATACATGCATACATTTTACATTTCAAGACAACTCCTGAAAGACGTTTTGAGCCTGATCCGGTATATAATCATTAAACACACTGAAGTATCTCTCCTGATGAGTTTGGTACATGAATCGTCTTTCTAGCTTCTACCGTTCCTTAGATATGTGTCTCCAAATGAAAATTTTTTTACATTTCATACATTTCAAGACAAGTCCTGAAAAGACGTTTGGAGCCTGATTAGGCATATATGCATACATTTTACATTTCAAGACAACTCCTGAAAAGACGTTTAGAGCCCGATTAGGCATATATGCATACATTTAACATATCAAGACAACTCCTGAAACACGTTTAGAGCCTGATCCGGTATATAAACCTATAACACACTAAAGTATCTCTCCTGATGCGTTTGGTACATGAATCGTCTTTCTAGCTTCTACCGTTCCTTAGATAAATGTCTCCAAATGAAAATTTTTTTGCATTTCAAGACAAGTCCTGAAAAGACGTTTGGAGCCTGATCCGGTATATAAACATAAAACACACTGGAGTATCTCTCCTGATGCGTTTGGTACATGAATCGTCTTTCTAGCTTCTACCGTTCCTTAGATAAGCGTCTCCAAATGAAAATTTTTACATTACAAGACAAGTCCTGAAAAGACGTTTGGAGCCTGATTAGGCATATATGCATACATTTTACATTTCAAGACAACTCCTGAAAAGACGTTTAGAGCCTGATCCGATATATAAACATAAAACACACTGGAGTATCTCTCCTGATGCGTTTGGTACATGAATCGTCTTTCTAGCTTCTACCGTTCCTTAGATATGTGTCTCCAAATGAAAATTTTTTTACATTTCAAGACAAGTCCTGAAAAGACGTTTGGAGCCTGATTAGGCATATATGCATACATTTTACATTTCAAGACAACTCCTGAAAAGACGTTTAGAGCCTGATTAGGCATATATGCATACATTTTACATTTCAAGACAACTCCTGAAAAGACGTTTAGCGCCTGATTAGGCATACATGCATACATTTTACATTTCAAGACAACTCCTGAAAGACGTTTTGAGCCTGATCCGGTATATAATCATTAAACACACTGAAGTATCTCTCCTGATGAGTTTGGTACATGAATCGTCTTTCTAGCTTCTACCGTTCCTTAGATATGTGTCTCCAAATGGAAATTTTTTTACATTTCAAGACAAGTCCTGAAAAGACGTTTGGAGCCTGATTAGGCATATATGCATACATTTTACATTTCAAGACAACTCCTGAAAAGACGTTTAGAGCCTGATTAGGCATATATGCTACATTTTACATTTCAAGACAGCTCCTGAAAGACGTTTAGAGCCTGATTCGGTATATAAACATAAAACACACTGAAGTATCTCTCCTGATGCGTTTGGTACATGAATCGTCTTTCTAGCTTCTACCGTTCCTTAGATAAGTGTCTCCAAATGAAAATTTTTGCATTTCAAGACAAGTCCTGAAAAGACGTTTGGAGCATGATAAGGCATATATGCATACATTTTACATTTGAAGACAACTCTTGAAAAGAAGTTTAGAGGCTGATCCGGTATATAAACATAAAACACACTGGAGTATCTCTCCTGATGCGTTTGGTACATGAATCGTCTTTCAAGCTTCTACCGTTCCTTAGATAAGCGTCTCCAAATAAAAATTTTTTACATTACAAGACAAGTCCTGAAAAGACGTTTGGAGCCTGATTAGGCATATATGCATACATTTTACATTTGAAGACAACTCTTGAAAAGAAGTTTAGAGGCTGATCCGGTATATAAACATAAAACACACTGGAGTATCTCTCCTGATGCATTTGGCACATGAATCGTCTTTCTAGCTTCTACCGTTCCTTAGATAAATGTCTCCAAATGAAAATTTTTTTTGCATTTCAAGACAAGTCCTGAAAAGACGTTTGGAGCCTGATTAGGCATATATGCATATATTTTACATTTCAAGACAACTCCTGAAAAGACGTTTAGAGCCTGATTAGGCATATATGCATACATTTTACATTTCAAGACAGCTCCTGAAAGACGTTTAGAGCCTGATCCGGTATATAAACATAAAACACACTGAAGTATCTCTCCTGATGCGTTTGGTACATGAATCGTCTTTCTAGCTTCTACCGTTCCTTAGATAAGTGTCTCCAAATGAAAATTTTTGCATTTCAAGACAAGTCCTGAAAAGACGTTTGGAGCATGATAAGGCATATATGCATACATTTTACATTTGAAGACAACTCCTGAAAAAAGACGTTTTGAGCCTGATCCGGTATATAATCATTAAACACACTGAAGTATCTCTCCTGATGAGTTTGGTACATGAATCGTCTTTCTAGTTTTCTACCGTTCCTTAGATATGTGTCTCCAAATGAAATTTTTTGTACATTTCAAGACAAGTCCTGAAAAGACGTTTGGAGCCTGATTAGGCATATATGCAAACATTTTACATTTCAAGACAACTCCTGAAAAGACGTTTAGAGCCCGATTAGGCATATATGCATACTTTTAAACATATCAAGACAACTCCTGAAACACGTTTAGAGCCTGATCCGGTATATAAACCTATAACACACTAAAGTATCTCTCCTGATGCGTTTGGTACATGAATCGTCTTTCTAGCTTCTACCGTTCCTTAGATAAATGTCTCCAAATAAAAATTTTTTTGCATTTCAAGACAAGTCCTGAAAAGACGTTTGGAGCCTGTTTAGGCATATATGCATACATTTTACTTTTTGAAGACAACTCTTAAAAAGAAGTTTAGAGGCTGATCCGGTATATAAACATAAAACACACTGGAGTATCTCTCCTGATGCATTTGGCACATGAATCGTCTTTCTAGCTTCTACCGTTCCTTAGATAAATGTCTCCAAATAAAAATTTTTTTTTGAAATTTCAAGACAAGCCCTTTGAAAAGACGTTTGGAGCCTGATTAGGCATATATGCATATATTTTACATTTCAAGACAACCCCTTTAAAAAGACGTTTAGAGCCTGATTAGGCATATATGCATAAAATTTTACATTTCAAGACAGCTCCTGAAAGACGTTTAGAGCCTGATCCGGTATTTAAACATAAAACACACTGAAGTATCTCTCCTGATGCGTTTGGTACATGAATCGTCTTTCTAGCTTCTACCGTTCCTTAGATAAGTGTCTCCAAATGAAAATTTTTGCATTTCAAGACAAGTCCTGAAAAGACGTTTGGAGCCTGATAAGGCATATATGCATACATTTTAAAATTTGAAGACAACTCCTGAAAAGACTTTTTACAGCCTGATCCAGTATATAAACATAAAACACACTGGAGTATCTCTCCTGATGCGTTTGGTACATGAATCGTCTTTCAAGCTTCTACCGTTCCTTAGATAAGCGTCTCCAAATAAAAAATTTTTTACTTTAAACAAGACAAGTCCTGAAAAGACGTTTGGAGCCTGATTAGGCATATATGCATACATTTTACATTTCAAGACAACTCCTAAAAAGACTTTTAGAGCCTGATCCGATATATAAACATAAAACACACTGGAGTATCTCTCCTGATGCGTTTGGTACATGAATCGTCTTTCTAGCTTCTACCGTTCCTTAGATATGTGTCTCCAAATGAAAATTTTTTTACATTTCAAGACAAGTCCTGAAAAGACGTTTGGAGCCTGATTAGGCATATATGCATACATTTTACATTTCAAGACAACTCCTGAAAAGACGTTTAGAGCCTGATTAGGCATATATGCATACATTTTACATTTCAAGACAACTCCTGAAAAGACGTTTAGCGCCTGATTGGGCATACTGCATACATTTTACATTTCAAGACAACCCCTGAAAGACGTTTTGAGCCTGATCCGGTATATAATCATTAAACACACTGAAGTATCTCTCCTGATGAGTTGGTACATGAATCGTCTTTCTAGCTTCTACCTTTCCCTTAGATATGTGTCTCCAAATAAAAATTTTTTTTTACATTTCAAGACAAGTCCTGAAAAGACGTTTGGAGCCTGATTAGGCATATATGCATACATTTTACATTTCAAGACAACTCCTAAAAAGACGTTTAGAGCCCGATTAGGCATATATCCCCCAAAAAAAAATTAAACATTTAACCATTATTAAACCTTAAACACTAAAGACCTTTTGATCGTTTTACATAACCCTAGCTTCTACCGTTCCTTAGATAAATGTCTCCAAATGAAAATTTTTTTGCATTTCAAGACAAGTCCTGAAAAGACGTTTGGAGCCTGATCCGGTATATAAACATAAAACACACTGGAGTATCTCTCCTGATGCGTTTGGTACATGAATCGTCTTTCTAGCTTCTACCGTTCCTTAGATAAGCGTCTCCAAATGAAAATTTTTACATTACAAGACAAGTCCTGAAAAGACGTTTGGAGCCTGATTAGGCATATATGCATACATTTTACATTTCAAGAAAACTCCTGAAAAGACGTTTAGAGCCTGATCCGATATATAAACATAAAACACACTGGAGTATCTCTCCTGATGCGTTTGGTACATGAATCGTCTTTCTAGCTTCTACCGTTCCTTAGATATGTGTCTCCAAATGAAAATTTTTTTACATTTCAAGACAAGTCCTGAAAAGACGTTTGGAGCCTGATTAGGCATATATGCATACATTTTACATTTAAAGACAACTCCTGAAAAGACGTTTAGAGCCTGATTAGGCATATATGCATACATTTTACATTTCAAGACAACTCCTGAAAAGACGTTTAGCGCCTGATTAGGCATACATGCATACATTTTACATTTCAAGACAACTCCTGAAAGACGTTTTGAGCCTGACCCGGTATATAATCATTAAACACACTGAAGTATCTCTCCTGATGAGTTTGGTACATGAATCGTCTTTCTAGCTTCTACCGTTCCTTAGATATGTGTCTCCAAATGAAAATTTTTTTACATTTCAAGACAAGTCCTGAAAAGACGTTTGGAGCCTGATTAGGCATATATGCATAATTTTACATTTCAAGACAACTCCTGAAAAGACGTTTAGACCCCGATTAGGCATATATGCATACATTTAACATTCAAGAAAACTCCTGAAAACGTTTAGAGCCTGATCCGGTATAAAAACCCTAAACACACTAAAGTATCTCTCCTGATGCGTTTGGTACATGAATCGTCTTTCTAGCTTCTACCGTTCCTTAGAAAAATGTCTCCAAATGAAAATTTTTTTGCATTTCAAGACAAGTCCTGAAAAGACGTTTGGAGCCTGATTAGGCATATATGCATACATTTTACATTTGAAGACAACTCTTGAAAAGAAGTTTAGGGGCTGACCCGGGTATATAAACATAAAACACACTGGAGTATCTCTCCTGATGCTTTGGACATGAATCGTCTTTCTAGCTTCTACCGTTCCTTAGAAAAATGTCTCCAAATGAAAATTTTTTTCATTTCAAGACAAGTCCTGAAAAGACGTTTGGAGCCTGATTAGGCATATATGCATAATTTTACATTTCAAGACAACTCCTGAAAAGACGTTTAGAGCCTGATTAGGCATATATGCATACATTTTACATTTCAAGACACTCCTGAAAGACGTTTAGAGCCTGATCCGGTATATAAACATAAAACACACTGAAGTATCTCTCCTGAGGGTTTTGGTACATGAATCGTCTTTCTAGCTTCTACCGTTCCTTAGAAAAGTGTCTCCAAATGAAAATTTTTCATTTCAAGACAAGTCCTGAAAAGACGTTTGGAGCCTGATAAGGCATATATGCATACATTTTACATTTGAAGACAACTCCTGAAAAGACGTTTACAGCCTGATCCAGTATATAAACATAAAACACACTGGAGTATCTCTCCTGATGCGTTTGGTACATGAATCGTCTTTCAAGCTTCTACCGTTCCTTAGATAAGCGTCTCCAAATGAAAATTTTTACATTACAAGACAAGTCCTGAAAAGACGTTTGGAGCCTGATTAGGCATATATGCATACATTTTACATTTCAAGACAACTCCTGAAAAGACGTTTTGAGCCTGATCCGGTATATAATCATTAAACACACTGAAGTATCTCTCCTGATGAGTTTGGTACATGAATCGTCTTTCTAGCTTCTACCGTTCCTTAGATATGTGTCTCCAAATGAAAATTTTTTTACAATTCAAGACAAGTCCTGAAAAGACGTTTGGAGCCTGATTAGGCATATATGCATACATTTTACATTTCAAGACAACTCCTGAAAAGACGTTTAGAGCCCGATTAGGCATATATGCATACATTTAACATATCAAGACAACTCCTGAAACACGTTTAGAGCCTGATCCGGTATATAAACCTATAACACACTAAAGTATCTCTCCTGATGCGTTTGGTACATGAATCGTCTTTCTAGCTTCTACCGTTCCTTAGATAAATGTCTCCAAATGAAAATTTTTTTGCATTTCAAGACAAGTCCTGAAAAGACGTTTGGAGCCTGATCCGGTATATAAACATAAAACACACTGGAGTATCTCTCCTGATGCGTTTGGTACATGAATCGTCTTTCTAGCTTCTACCGTTCCTTAGATAAGCGTCTCCAAATGAAAATTTTTACATTACAAGACAAGTCCTGAAAAGACGTTTGGAGCCTGATTAGGCATATATGCATACATTTTACATTTCAAGACAACTCCTGAAAAGACGTTTAGAGCCTGATCCGATATATAAACATAAAACACACTGGAGTATCTCTCCTGATGCGTTTGGTACATGAATCGTCTTTCTAGCTTCTACCGTTCCTTAGATATGTGTCTCCAAATGAAAATTTTTTTACATTTCAAGACAAGTTGAAAGACGTTTGGAGCCTGATTAGATATATGCATACATTTTACATTTCAAGACAACTCCTGAAAAGACGTTTAGAGCCTGATTAGGCATATATGCATACATTTTACATTTCAAGACAACTCCTGAAAAGACGTTTAGCGCCTGATTAGGCATACATGCATACATTTTACATTTCAAGACAACTCCTGAAAGACGTTTTGAGCCTGATCCGGTATATAACATTAAACACACTGAAGTATCTCTCCTGATGAGTTTGGTACATGAATCGTCTTTCTAGCTTCTACCGTTCCTTAGATAGTGTCTCCAAATGAAAATTTTTTTCATTTCAAGACAAGTCCTGAAAAGACGTTTGGAGCCTGATTAGGCATATATGCATACATTTTACATTTCAAGGCAACTCCTGAAAAGACGTTTAGAGCCCGATTAGGCATATATGCATACATTTAACATTCAAGACAACTCCTGAAAACGTTTAGAGCCTGATCCGGTATATAAACCTAAACACACTAAAGTATCTCTCCTGATGCGTTTGGTACATGAATCGTCTTTCTAGCTTCTACCGTTCCTTAGATAAATGTCTCCAAATGAAAATTTTTGCATTTCAAGACAAGTCCTGAAAAGACGTTTGGAGCCTGATTAGGCATATATGCATACATTTTACATTTGAAGACAACTCTTGAAAAGAAGTTTAGAGGCTGATCCGGTATATAAACATAAAACACACTGGAGTATCTCTCCTGATGCATTTGGCACATGAATCGTCTTTCTAGCTTCTACCGTTCCTTAGATAAATGTCTCCAAATGAAAATTTTTTTGCATTTCAAGACAAGTCCTGAAAAGACGTTTGGAGCCTGATTAGGCATATATGCATACATTTTACATTTCAAGACAACTCCTGAAAAGACGTTTAGAGCCTGATTAGGCATATATGCATACATTTTACATTTAAGACAGCTCCTGAAAGACGTTTAGAGCCTGATCCGGTATATAAACATAAAACACACTGAAGTATCTCTCCTGATGCGTTTGGTACATGAATCGTCTTTCTAGCTTCTACCGTTCCTTAGATAAGTGTCTCCAAATGAAAATTTTTGCATTTCAAGACAAGTCCTGAAAAGACGTTTGGAGCCTGATAAGGCATATATGCATACATTTTACATTTGAAGACAACTCCTGAAAAAAAGTTTACAGCCTGATCCAGTATAAAAAAAAAAAAAAAAAAAAAAAATTTTTTTTTTTTTTTTTTTTTTTTTTACATTTCAAGACAAGTCCTGAAAAGACTTTTTAAGCCTGATTAGGCATATATGCATACATTTTACATTTCAAGACAACTCCGAAAAGACGTTTAGAGCCCGATTAGCATATATGCATACATTTAACATATCAAGACAACTCCTGAAACACGTTTAGAGCCTGATCCGGTATATAAACCTAAAACACACTAAAGTATCTCCCCTGATGCGTTTGGTACATGAATCGTCTTTCTAGCTTCTACCGTTCCTTAGATAAATGTCTCCAAATGAAAATTTTTTTGCATTTCAAGACAAGTCCTGAAAAGACGTTTGGAGCCTGATTAGGCATATATGCATACATTTTACATTTGAAGACAACTCTTGAAAAGAAGTTTAGAGGCTGATCCGGTATATAAACATAAAACACACTGGAGTATCTCTCCTGATGCATTTGGCACATGAATCGTCTTTCTAGCTTCTACCGTTCCTTAGATAAATGTCTCCAAATGAAAATTTTTTTGCATTTCAAGACAAGTCCTGAAAAGACGTTTGGAGCCTGATTAGGCATATATGCATACATTTTACATTTCAAGACAACTCCTGAAAAGACGTTTAGAGCCTGATTAGGCATATATGCATACATTTTACATTTAAGACAGCTCCTGAAAGACGTTTAGAGCCTGATCCGGTATATAAACTAAAACACACTAAGTATCTCTCCTGATGCGTTTGGTACATGAATCGTCTTTCTAGCTTCTACCGTTCCTTAGATAATGTCTCCAAATGAAAATTTTTGCATTTCAAGACAAGTCCTGAAAAGACGTTTGGAGCCTGATAAGGCATATATGCATACATTTTACATTTGAAGACAACCCCTGAAAAGAGTTTAAGCCTGATCCGTATATAAACATAAAACACACTGGAGTATCTCTCCTGATGCTTTGGACATGAATCGTCTTTCAAGCTTCTACCGTTCCTTAGATAAATGTCTCCAAATGAAAATTTTTTTCATTTCAAGACAAGTCCTGAAAAGACGTTTTAAGGGC
>JAQSLM010000061.1:0-14176 GCA_029378335.1 Agrilus mali | reverse complement strand
CATATATCATTTCGTGTGTAATTATAATTTGTTTCATTTAAAATCCCTTGTACATCATCAACAGTTATCTCCACTTTTTCACCACAAGCTTTTAAAAAATCGTTAACGAAGGTATCACACAGTTGTTTTCTTTCCAATATGAAATACAAAATATTGTGACGTGTTCGGTCACAGAAAACACAATTAACAAAACAAAACAACGAGTTTATTTAATTACTAAAATTAATTTGACTACACTACAGTTATGAACAAGTCCGCACAATTTATTTCACTAAAAGTCACTTTTTAATCGCCGTTCCGGTAGACACTATTTATCGCTCTCTATGAACACTATCGCCTCTATGGTTCGCCTGTATCGCCTATCGATCGCTTTGCATCAGCTGTTACTGTAAACTGTCAACTAACTCGGTGTGAGTGTCTCGTCCGCTTTTATAGTCTTCTCAGCCTTTTTCTAGGGTATTCTACAGCCGTCTAGTAATTCAATTGTTTTCCCATTGATCTTTGCTGGTGTTTTCTAGATGTATCAGGAAAGCCGAGAATATTCCTTATGTAATCAGGGAAGATGTTCATTAATTATGTTCACACCAACTTAATTGGCAAGTACTCGTAACACTGCCCCCTTCTTAGAATTGATCGTCCCGATCAATGTCTTGACCTTTGTAGGGCGCCAGGCGGTCCAAGTGTACAACTTTCATCTTGGTCTTTGGTCCTCTCTGAATACGGTAGACCACGTCATTCAGCCTTCTGACCACAGTGTAAGGTCCTTCCCACGCTCGCTGTAGCTTCGGTGAGCGTCCTTTCCGACGGACAGGATTGTAAAGCCACACCTGGTCCCCTTCCCTGAATCTTGTGCTGTTGGCTCTCCGGTCGTACCTGGTCTTCATGCGGTCACTCCCTACTTGGATTTTGTTACGAACGGCTCTATGGATGGTATCGAGTCGTTCCTCTAGCTGCTCTGCGTAGTCGGTAGCTGAAGGTCGCCGATCTTCTGGGTGTCCAAACCGGATGTCCATCGGTAACTTCAGCTCTCTTCCAAATAAAATGCTGGCTGGTGTTCTGCCGGTGGTCTCATGAACCGCACTTCGATAGGCCAACAGGAACAAAGGTATATGCTGGTCCCAGTCTGTCTGATGATCGTTAACAACCATTTTCAAATTGGTTTCTAGCGTCGCGTTAAACCGTTCGACCATTCCGTCAGATTGTGGATGTAATGGAGTGGTCCTAGTTTTCTGTACTCCTAGCAGCTCACAGACTTCCCGGAATACTGCGGATTCAAAGTTCCGTCCCTGGTCAGAGTGGATCTCCATCGGAACTCCATACCGGCTGATCCATTGGTTGACCAACATTCCAGCGACCGTAGTAGCTTCTTGATTTGGGATTGCGTACACTTCGGGCCATTTGCTAAAATAGTCCATCACTACCAAGATGTACTTATTGCCAGCAGCTGTTGTTGGGAATGGTCCTGCTACGTCCAGAGCTATTCTCTCAAATGGGGCACCAACATTGTACTGCTTCATTCGCCCTCGGCTTCGAGTCTGAGGTCCCTTGGCTGACGCACACGTTGGACACTTCCTACACCAATTTTCGACGTCTCTTCTACACTTTAGCCAATAAAATCGCTCTCGCACCTTCTCCAACGTCTTTGTTACTCCGAAGTGTCCTCCACCAACACCTCCATGGACTTCTGTCAGCACCTCATTGACTCTGTTCTTCGGGAGAACTACTTGATGTCGAATTTTAGTTCCGTCAGGGCTTTCCCACACTCGTTTTAGTACCCCATTCTCGACGATGAGCGAATCCCATAAGGCCCAATAGCTCTTCGTGATGGTACTCGTACTACTAACATCTGCCCAGGTAGGTCGTGCTGTTCCTGCCTTTTTCCACCGCAGTATCGGTTTAATGTCTTCGTCGTTATCTTGGTCTTTCGCCAGGTCTTCGTTCTGCCAGTGTTCTTCAGGTTCCACCATCGTCTGACAGATCCGTGCCAAGTTGACTGGTTCCTTCTTTTCGGCGGCCATGCAATGTTTGCAGTTCTTCGAGCATGGTCTTCGCGAGAGGGCATCAGCGTTACCATGTTGTTTTCCAGCACGATGCTCGATGCTGAAGTCGTATACTTGTAGCCGCTGTAGCCATCGAGCCAGTTGTCCTTCTGGGTTTTTAAATTGCAGCAGCCATTTCAGGGACGCATGGTCTGTCCTTAACAGGAATTTTCGTCCGTAGAGATACTTATGGAAATGTTCGAGAGTTTTGACGACTGCCAGCAATTCTCTACGGGTCACGCAATAGTTTCGCTCCGGCTTTGACAGTGCCTTACTGAAGTAGCCAATGACTTTCTCTTTTCCTTCCTGCATTTGCGACAGTACACCACCAATTCCTACATTGCTGGCATCCGTATCGACAATGAAGTCTGTGTCGAACTGTGGGTACGTCAGTATTGGGGCTTGAGAAAGGGTAGACTTCAGTGTTTCAAAAGCTTGCTGACATCGTTCTGACCATTGGAAAGGGACACCATCCTCTGTTAACTTGTGGAGCGGTCGAGCTATATCTGCAAATCCCTTTACGAATCGTCGGTAATAGGAACACAGCCCCAAAAAGCTTCTCAAGTCGTGTTGGTTCTTCGGGACAGGCCAACTTCTCACAGCTTCAGTCTTGTCAGGATCAGTTCTTATTCCTTCCGAGGTGATAACGTGGCCAAGATATTTCACCTCCTTACAAAACAGATGGCATTTCTTGGGACTGAGTTTCAACTTGGCTGCTGAAAGCTTCTTGATCACTTCTTCGACATTCTGGAGGTGGTCTTCGAATGTCTTTCCCAGTACTATCACGTCGTCTAGGTACACCAGACAAACCTTCCAATTGAGCCCTTGTAGCACATTTTCCATAAGTCGCTCGAAGGTGGCGGGAGCGTTACATAGTCCAAATGGCATAACGTTAAAGTGCCACAGCCGGTAACCAGTCGTGAATGCGGTCTTCTGCTTGTCTTGTGGATCCAGTTCAACTTGCCAGTATCCACTCTTCAAATCTAACGTTGAAAACCATTTGGCACCAACCAAGCTGTCAAGGGTGTCGTCGATTCTGGGTAAGGGATAGCTGTCCTTTAAGGTTACGTCGTTGAGCTTCCTGTAGTCAACGCAGAACCTGGTCGATCCATCCTTCTTCCTAACCAACACTATCGGCGAAGCTCAAGCACTTTGTGATGGTTCGATTACCCCCTGTTCTTCCATGTTCTTCACCAGGTTGTTGACTTCTTCTTGCTTAGCCCATGGAACTCTTCTAGATGGTTGTTTAATAGGACGAGCTGATCCCGTGTCTATACGGTGGTATGTCAGATTCGTTCTCCCAAAGTCGTTGTCAGAGAGGGCGAAGACGTTTCGATACTTGCTGAGTAGTTCTTCGAATTTTCTAATTTGGTCACTGTTAAGGTTTGTGGCCGAACGCTGCACTAAGTCTCGAAGAACGGTTGGAAGTGGTTCGCTCTCTGCCATTGAGGGTTCAGCTTCAACTTCGCACTGGAGGATGGACACCACGGGTTCAAGGACTCCTACTTCCATTCCTTTACACACTTTTTGCTCGAAGTCCTTCAGATTGACCACTCTGACAGATGCGTTCGGCGTCCCAGTTCGAATTAGTGTTCGTCCTATCAGTATGGCTTTCTGTATCAAATCCGGGTTTTTGGCTTCTACTATCCCCACCAAACCATCCGCACCTTCGCCGTCGATGTTTATTTTGAGAACTACCTCGGATCTAGCAGGTAGTAATCGGTCTTCTGCTACGATGACCTTTTGAAGACCGTACTCTTTGGTGGGGTTTGTCATCACCAACTCTTCCTTGCCGATGCGTAAAATGCCGGAGCCCAAATCCAGATTAATTTTGTTTCGTTCAAGAAGATCCAATCCAATGATCACGTCGTCGGCGACATCGGCTACCAGTGCCCTGTGTCGAAGGCATACTTCTCCCAATTTCAATTCGATATCGCATTCTCCTCTAATCGGCGCTGTTTCTCCGGTAACCGTGGTCAAACGTAGCTTCCTCTGCAGGGGACGGATTCTCCACTCGTTAACGATGTTCGGCCGGATTATGGTCTTAGAAGCTCCCGTATCGACCACCATTCTAACCTTCTTGTTGTTGATGTGACCTTCGACGAATAAGGACTTGCTTCCGTTTAGTTGGGAAACGACGATTTCGGCTGGGGCTTGGTGGGGAGAAGCCAACTTGCGCCCCTCAAAGTTGGCTGATCTTAGATTCCCGACTGCTGTCGGTCCGCACGGCGTTCTTCGGCCGGGCAGCCTCGCCGTAAATGTCCGTGCCTTCCACATTCCCAGCACCTTGGTCTTCCTTTGTTTTGGCCACAGTCTCGGGAAAAGTGACCGACCTTCCCGCATTCCCAACATTTGGCCGATTCTCTCTTGTCGTTGATGGTAGTCTTCTTGACAGTTTCGACGCATTCTTTAATCAGCCTCGCAACTTCATTCTTGTATTCGTCGTCTTCAACAGCTGTTTGGCGTACACGCACGTGGCCCTTGGAAGCTTGTTTTGCAGCTTCGAATTCTAAGGCGTGCGCCAGTGCGTCACTCGCAGTCTTATGGCGGGCCAAACGGAGAAATTGCTGTAAGTCGGTGTCCCTCACGCCATCGACGAATGTTTGGACTGCTAGTTGGTCTGCGAAGTCCTGCGGAGCGGTAGGATAGGCCAATCTAACTAGACGTTCCACATCGGCCTCGAACTCCTGTAGATTTTCTGATGTCTTCTGATTGCGACACTTGAGTTGGGTTTGGTACACTTGTTGCAAATGTTTGTCGCCATATCTCATTTCTAGTCGCTCTAACAGCGCAGAGAAGTCCCGTTGTTGGCGCTCTGGAATACCTTGAAGGACGTCCAATGCTTCTCCTCGCAGAGCTATGACCAGCGCCGTTGCTTTCTCAAAATCGTTCCAGTTGTTTGCTTCTGCCGCTGCCTCGAACTGTCGTTTGTATACAGACCAGCAAACTTTTCCGTCGAAAGTCGGTGGTTTAATTCTGATTGCTTTCGCAGTGTCTTCGGACTTTACTTCCCTAACCGGTCTTGTGTTCTCGACCTTCTGTCGCATCTTCTCTACTTCCTCTTGTACTTCTTTCAACTCATCTCTTAGCTTTTCTTGTCGTATCTCCAATTCTTGTCGTACTTCCTGTAACTCTTCTTTTAATCCTTCTTGCTCAATTTTTAGAGTCCTTATATCTTCGACCAATTTCTCTTGAACTGCCTTAATTTCTTCTTTGCTTGCTTTAATTTCTTCCTTCATTTCTTCTTGTGCTAATTTCATTTCGTCCTGTCCAGCTTCCATTTTATTCTTCAATTCTTCCTTCATTTCTTCCTGGCCTGCCTTCATTTCTTCTTGGCCTGCCTTCATTTCTTCTTGGCCTGCCTTCATTTCTTCCTGGCCTGCCTTCATTTCTTCCTTCATTTCTTCCTGGCCTGCCTTCATTGCCTTCATCATTTCCATTAAAGCCTTTATTTGTTCCTCCATTATTGCTGATTGTTTTCTTGTTACTGGCATAAGGCTTCAAAATTCTTCTTCTCTTCGGATCTCTTCTACGATCTGTCGCACTAACTTTCTTCGGGAATCTTCAATTCCCTTACTATCCCACTCCTGACACCAAATGTGACGTGTTCGGTCACAGAAAACACAATTAACAAAACAAAACAACGAGTTTATTTAATTACTAAAATTAATTTGACTACACTACAGTTATGAACAAGTCCGCACAATTTATTTCACTAAAAGTCACTTTTTAATCGCCGTTCCGGTAGACACTATTTATCGCTCTCTATGAACACTATCGCCTCTATGGTTCGCCTGTATCGCCTATCGATCGCTTTGCATCAGCTGTTACTGTAAACTGTCAACTAACTCGGTGTGAGTGTCTCGTCCGCTTTTATAGTCTTCTCAGCCTTTTTCTAGGGTATTCTACAGCCGTCTAGTAATTCAATTGTTTTCCCATTGATCTTTGCTGGTGTTTTCTAGATGTATCAGGAAAGCCGAGAATATTCCTTATGTAATCAGGGAAGATGTTCATTAATTATGTTCACACCATTTGAATACTTCTTTTGGTACTTCAACTCCGAATTTTGAACACACCACTTTTCCTCTTTCTAAATCAATAGATAGTATTGCTCTTCGCAAATTCGTAATGAGGACTTGTCTTTCTGCTTGATACAACTCGTAGGATAAGGAATCCATTTTTATGAAAATTCGATTTCTATATCGTCTGGATCGCTCTCCTCGTTTACTAAATAGCCTGTTATTACAAGTTTATCGTATCCACCTTTCAACTCAAACTCTTGCACCACGTTATCTAACTCTGATGCAATCAAATGTTTTCTCTCAGATAAGAAACCGTCTTTGAAAAATTTCACTTCAATTACACAACTTTCAACCATTACTACTACGTCTTTTACTTTCAATGCAATGACTAACGATTACAACTGACTTCACTCGCCACGTTTAATCTTATTTATAATTATAATTTTTTGGGGGAGGGGGTACACAAAATTGTAAACATGTTATTATTTATGAATACAAATGACTACATCTCACAAAACGTTTTTTTTTATGGATCCAACTGTTATGAGATGTGTCAAGCCCTAACCATTCATTTCACGTAAACCATATCACCTCTACGTCGTAGGACCCGCTCCACCAAAAACACGTCTGGATGAGTAGCTTTCTGTAATTCCATACCATAAAATCCTCCTTTTATGTCTTCCCCGTTATCATCTTTTAAATAATACATAATTGGATCGGATAATTTTATACGGCTTATTGTAAATAGTTCGTTGGACCAATTTGGTGTATAACCTTTCCTAAACAATTCACGATATTTACTTATTCGCACCCGATCTCCCACTTTAAACAGAAGTTTTCGTAAATCCATCTTTTTTGGGTTGTTGTAAACACTTTTCAAAAGTGTTTCTTCGTTTCGTCTAGTGACTTTGTTTGGTTTCATTCCGATAGTTCTGTGAACCTTATTGTATTCATTTACTATATCTTGTAATATATTTAACCATTTGTAGGATCCTTGTAAACTAAAGCGTTGCCACATTTTTGATTTTAACGTTCTATTTACTCGTTCCACAACTGACGCCTTCTTCGTGCTATACGTTGAGTAATGGTTAATTTTATATTTTTCTATCACTTTTCTCACTTGTTCGTTATAAAATTCTTTTCCTAAGTCAGTTTGCATATTATCAGAAATACGTTTACTTCTTTTGAGAATTAACTGTAAAGCTCTTCCAACATCTTCACCTGTTTTGCGTTTTACCGTTTGAGCCCATACGAATTTTGAGAAAACATCTATTACAACTAAAATATATCGGAAACCCTTATTTTCTCTTGCATACGGAATCATTTCAACTAAATCGGCTTGATGAAGATCATCCAATCCTTTAACAACTACCTTACGACGTGTGAAATTTATCCTAGCGGGTTTATGTAGTTCTTTTACAACATCTTCTTTCACATTCATTTTTTAATCGTGAACTACGGTTTTTTGATTTAGAACTGCTCGATTTTGCACCACCTACTGCTCTTTGCTCTAAAGTATTTAACCTTACTTTAATCTCCTTCGCTTCTTTTTTTAATGATTCTACCATTACCACTAATTCCTTTTTGAGATCTTCTTTCTTTTTATTGGTTCCTTGAAGTTCTTTATCTACAAAATCCTTAACTTTTTTACACTCATCTTGAATGAAGGTCTTGATTAATTCGATGCTTGTATCTATATCTCTTTTCATGTCTTGCTCAATCTCAGTCTTCAGGTTTTTCGACAATTCTTCATCACCTTTTCTAGCAAACGTTTCTACATCTTTACACTCTAGTTTTATTTTTGTTGAAAGAGAGTTCATTATTATACCACTATTCTTTTCTATTAAATCATTCACCCAGTTTGTTATATGCTTATCCCTTTCATTGTTCAAGTTCTCCATTTCTCTTTGCAAATTTTTCATCATGATCTCTATAGTATTGTTAAAACTACTCGTCAACTTTATACCAACTTTAGAGAGAGTTGTTGTGAATTCTTTTCTTAAATCGTTCAGCTTTCTATCACCTTCACTAACAGCAGTTTCCTTTACCTTCTCACATTCGATTCTTATATGCTCTTTTGTTAACATATCCTTTTCATCCACATACTTTTTTGTAGCTGCATGAAATCCGGCTATAGGCTCATTCAAATGTATAATACGTTTATTAGCCACATCAAAAAAATATAACACATTATCGAACGCCTTTCTAATATCCACCACATCATCTTGTGATAAAAGAACTTTAATTTTGTTTTCTAAAAATCGCATATTAACAGCATCATGCTCCTGCTGAGGATCCCCGATTCTAGTTAAGCGGTTATGATTAAAACCGTAAGCATTGCTAAATGCTCGCGAATATGATCGTTTTTTGTCTAACCCACGTCCGAACTTATCAACCGTCATTCAGGCCTATTCTGTAACTCCAAATCGAATAGAGATGCTTGAAATCGAATAGAAGTGGTGGGGTAGAATAGAAATTGTACGGAATCGGTATTCTGTAACTTCTCGAATCGAAATGTTGAGTCGACCATCGAAATGTGACATTTTGACTGCATGGAAGCTGTCGAAATCGTTATTTCGATGGTAGAAAGCTCTTCGCATATGCGCCTATGCTTAAAGTGTTTCTTAATGCAGTGTGAATTTCTCTACCTGCTAAGGGTTTCACTGGACATCTGGTTTACCCTTGGGTACGTCACTCTCAATTCTCGGTATTCAACACAAATTTGCTTTATTAGTTCGGTTAGGTTAAAATAACCAACTGTCAGATGGTTACTAAGGCCCATATTCGCATGAAAAATGCAGTGTTGCCGCGTTTTTCACCTAACGTCTTGTAGAAATCATAAATTTCGATTGTCGCGTCGTCTACTTTAGTTACAGAATACCAAAAATCGACGTTGAAAGACGCAGTAGAAGTGGGTACATTACGATCTCTCCACATCTCGATTCGATGCCTACATTTCTATTGAGTTACAGAATAGGCCTGATTGTCTAACTAACCATTCTAACAATTTGTTTATTCGATTAAATTGCACTCACGGAACTCTTCTAAAATTGATTGCATTTCGTTTTCATGATTTGTGTTGCCTGCTTGTTGAGAAGCAACCAATAACTTTAAACGGTCACACAATTCATTAGCGTCATCAAAATATTTGTATTCTATCGGCTTTTCGTTGTAAGTCAACAACGACAAGCCTCCACCTTTAGAAAGCTTCGTTGTTTTCCTGCCTTAAATTGTAGACAGCTCCTGAACGTTTTAATATATCCGCATAGTCTCTCCGTTCTTTAATTGATGTTGGATATTCAGAACTTAATTTAAACAGTTGCTCATATAATCCCACAGTACCTGTGTATTTCAATTTTCCATCGATTACGACGTCTGGTCCATCAAAATCTACTTCGGAATCACCTATAAAATATTTAGTTGTGTCCTATTCGAATCGAACTTTGTCAAAACGGGGATTCACAATGTCAGTGTTATATATACTACTGTCATACTCTTTGATAATTCCTTCTACATAATCTCGAGGTAGAGGATGGAATTCCTCCAAATATTCTCCAAATCGAGAGCTATTAACATAATCTAAGTATTCTTTTTTTGCTTGTTCGAACACACTCTCATCCGTTGATGGGTTAACTTCAAATACACTTTCTTCCCTTAAAAAGGAAGGAGGACCTTGAAGTATTGTGCCTGGAGCATTCGAAGGATCAAGTTTTCTAATTTTTATTGGAGTTGATGATGCTGGAACGTCACTTTTCAACCAATTAGTAATGTCTGGTTTTAATTCCTTTTTGATCTCTTCGCCCAGCTCGGATTTCAAGTGAAGAAGCGATTTTGTAATTGGTTGGTACGCTTGTTGCAATAGGAGATTCTGTCCCACCATCGATTCCTTTAACATTTGCAATTTCATCTTTACTGCTTTCCTAACTTTGATCAGTTCTTTCTTTGCTTTCACATCCATGCTGTTGTTATAGTCGTCTTTTAACAACTGATTTCATTTCTGTCAATTACATTACTATATATTTATCGAATCCTATACGATATCTCCCTTAATTTATACCACAATCCTTGTTAATCACTAGAAATCCGAATTTCTCTTTCCAACATTCTCCACATATACTTTTAAATTGGTCAAAAGTCATATCTACAGTGACATGATCAGAGAAAACGTGTTTAAGATTTAATTCGTCTTGTTTAAACAGTATTATTAAGTTAGCGTTATCTCTAATTAAATGGTTAGGGATTTGAGCATATGTTTGGTTTAAATAAAAAGTATCGATTCAGTTATGTCTTCCCATACTAAAGTATTCCCTTATCTTATTCTGATTATCATTCGCAACATCATCAAAGATGAATACAGAATTAGGTCTCGCCTCTGATGGACCAATTACTTCATCAGAATCTCTATAGGGAAAATAGCCGATTCCAGCAATTGGTTGCAATAATTCAGCTAAATACTTATATTTTGGTTGATATAACGACTTTGAATAAACATACACGTTTTCAAACCGTAAACCGTTTGGTTGCTCCAATAGTCCTATAATCACATTTGTTTTCCCACAGTTTGAAGGTCCAGCGACGATGCATCTTATTGTGGATGGTAGTAAAGGACCATGACGATTTATTTTCGTAGCGATGTTGAAGTCGCGATTGGTTATCGGTAGAACAGATGGATGTTGTACTATCCGCATGTTTATTCATTATTAAACAATTTCGATGTGTTACCTACGGATATATATATTTAAAGTTTACGTTGCTTATATAGTCAGTTGGTGAACAATAGTGAAAGCGTTCACACCAAACCTGTTATATGAAACACACCGTTCTGAATAGTCTTATAGATAGATTACCTTTCGAATTATATCTCCCAGGCTATAACTTTTGTGGTCCAGGGACACGATTGAACAAACGATTAGCGCGAGGTGATATTGGTATAAATCCTCTCGACGACTATTGTAAAGTACACGATATTGTATACACAATTTCACCAAACATTTCGCAACGTCGAATTTGAATTTATTGTGAAGCAACAGTTGTTGCATTTTAACGGAATGTGGGTCAAGGTCAATAATTCATAAGAAATTCATATACCCCCCCCCCCTTCATATTTTATGAAAGGTTTAAAGTTAAAGGAAAAATCGTTAAAATTATCGATTCTTTATTTTGATATAAATAAAGTAAATAAGTGCTACAATCAAAATATTGAACAATAAAATTACGTTAATAGTGCTAACAACTTGTAGAAATAGGAATGAATCGGTGAAGTAACCCATAGCCACAACACCCTCTCTTTTCTCATCCACATAAAGTTGAATCCATCGACTCTCAACGTATTTTCTAGACTGTCCATCTTTTTCAACAAACGCAAGTTTTATAGAGTAAAGGTCTTGTACGTTTTCAATAGTAAAGACGTTTGTTCCATTCACATATTTTAAAATAATAGATTCCCAGTTTTTGTTCCACTTACACGGCACATCAATATCTTTATTAAAATTTTTACAAACATAGGCTTGATCACCAATTGTATTATCAGGTCGTGAAATGTAGAGAGTATTGTTATATAAATATGTTAAAATTAGTAATGACGACACACTGATCATGATTGCTTTTTCCATGACAACTGAGATGATGAATACTAGCGTCGTATTCTTATTACATAGCCCCCTCCAAAGATATGTGTAGTGGAAGGGGGTTTTGCATAAGTTGTGCTAACGAGCGAAGGAGCGGTAGATGTTTAACAGAGTACAGTGTGGTTAAGTAAGTAAAACATGGAAACCTTTATTGAAAAGTTTAATAGTGTGCGGGTGGGTTATGAAGAGAAAGAAATACGTGCTCTGAAATCATTGGAATTGAACCATACATATCCAATACAATCCTTCAAAAAGGTACATACAAAATGGGGACCTCGTCTGTTAATCGATTTGTACAGCTTTGTTGTATTTCTTCCATCCAGACACGCAGAAGCTTTTACAGAGCCAGAAATCGAGGATATCAATGAGAAAATTGATAAACAAGTGGGTCAACCATCGATCCGTCTCAAAGGATTTGTGGGAAAATCAGCTGATGTTGTAATACAAATGTAAAATGTATATATGTAAGGTTTAATAAAATGAAAACCAATTTTATATTTTTGCTTTGTTTTATTTATTTAAATGAAAAATACATCATATTTAGGAGTGTAAAGGTAACCTATATTTTAATAAAAGAACATTTTTGTAAGCACAAGTCGGTTCAACAGTTGTTTTAAATAAATGATAAGAACACACCTTAACTTTGAAATCAGTTTCTAGATTTGAGAACGATGGACAATTGATGTCTTCAATGTTAACAAAGTTAACATTAGGAAAGTATTCTAGTAGCCACACCTTCTTTTGTAATCCCTTGACATATACAAGTGTTGACTCCATCAATATAGGATGAATAATATCATGAATCGCAGAGTATGGAAGATCACCATTATCCCAATATAACCCATGAAAATTTCTAGTTAACCAACGATTTTGACTTCTGTAACGAATCGGGAGGGCGTCCCACGGAAATGGAGGTTCAAATGTGTAATGATAAACTGGTTCTACATTTAATGCAACAATAGCTACTTCTTTGAAAACAAATCGATTCTCGCTACATTGAAAACCTTGTAAGCTGCTGTTTTATCTGGTACATTATGTTTAGTGTTAAATTCTAAACGAATATCGGTACTACCGGATTTCACAATTTCATTCTGATAAGAACAGTCTACTATTACAAGAGGAGCAATCGTTAGAAATTCTTTAGGATCGAATAAGGGTTCACTAACATTACCATAATACGATTGTTGAAAGTTAACATACATTTCATACAAAACAGCAAATCTGGAAACATCGAAATCTAAATTCAAATTATCGTACGGGTACATAGTGGATCCTAAGTGAACTTTGAAATTGGTGAGGTCGCAGTGATCGAAAGTACTCATATTTTTTTAAATATCATTTCCTTTATCGGTTTGAAATCCGAAAATAATGAAGCGAGGTTTTTCCAACTGTGATGTAGTTTTAACAGTCCAGTTGTGAGAATGTGATTGATTAAGTAAGGGATATTCATGCAGTTCCCAACTACGGAACGAAAGTTCCATATTTAAATTACGATCCACGTAACGTAATAATTTCAAACGTTCAGCATCAGCAACAGATACATGAGGAATTTTCCAAGATATCTGACTTAATTGTACAACTACCTCTTCAGCCGGTATTGCTGAGCAAAAGAGAGCATTATTATCAGTACTGCTGCGAACTAGAACTAATTCTTGTCGTATGTTGAGTATTATCTTTCGAAAGTCTTCACCAAATCCTAAAATCATACGAAGAGGAATACAAACGTTGAAGTAACCGTTCGTATCCACCAGATTCCTAGTATGAAGGGCAACTCCTTGTACAGCGCCTAAAGCAGGAAGTAACCTGCCACTATTAATGAGACGTTTACTTTCATTTTCTTTGTAAGACACATAACCCTTCATCGTTGTAGTCATACCAGGATTGCGGACTCGGTCAATAACCTTTCCACCCAATTCATATCGAATTTCATCAAACAGGTGTAGAATATCATTATTGATAAAGGTAGTAGCGGTAGGTACAGCTCCATCCTTTTTCAGCAAACGTCCTTCTACGTATACAAAACTATTGGAAGGTAAGGTGTATACATCTTCATTTTCTATCGGAATTCGTATGGTATCATTATTTTTAAAAGTTGAATTCGCGTATGGTTGATGGGTATGTTTATCAGCATTAACAATAGCGTTGTCGAAAACAGCTTTCTCGGTGACATTCAGCATTTCTACAACCATTTTAACGTTTCACCTTTTTCAACCGCAACCCCAAAGATTTAAGGAACTGTTTATTGGACGGTGTTAATCGTTGAAAGGGTGTAAGCGAAATAAGCGTCTGAGAGTGTGGTAATCGTTTTATAGTATTGTTCTTGTTCGAATATCGTTGGTTGCAACTATATCGTGTAACCATATTATACTTTTCGTAAATGAAGTCTTACTGTGACGCGTTCTCCACGGAAATTAACAAGATTACCGTCTTGATCAACTATTTTAAGGGAAATGTAATCGATGACACGTGTGTTGGTAGATAAATATAT
>JAQSLM010000060.1:0-14208 GCA_029378335.1 Agrilus mali | reverse complement strand
AATCGCTACCGAACCCAAATTATAAAAAATCATAACTTCCACAAAATACGACTTAGAGTGTTGAAATTTTTACTAGTAATAGCTGAATATTAGTGCTAACGCCTTGACAAAATTGAATTAAATAATTTATACAGGGCGTTCAAAATAAAATTCTAAAATTGAAAAACTTCAAACACCAATTACTTTGTTTTTTCAAATGGCACCTACTATTTTTTATTTTTTCAATCGATTCCTTTTTTAATCCTCTTTCGATCAATATGGATACTTCTTATTTATTTATTATTCCAAAATTTTCAAATTCGTAATTCGTGTTTTTTTTCTATAAATTAAATTACATAACTCAGAAACCGATCGTCATAGGTGTACAAGTTGGTTATCAAACTTACCTTAGAATTACACGTTTTATTCGAATTCAGCGTAAAAAATATACCATTCCATTTAAAATAACAAAGTTGATATCGACTTCCGGTATAACCGGATGTAAATCGAACTTGAAAATATTTTTAAAAGAAGCGGCATAAACAATAACCAAATGAGCCCAAGTTTCAGAATTGAATTCCTTCTACTAATTCATATACTTCTAATAGCCCATCAACTTGAAAAACCCTGTATATAATAAGAGAAACATATGTGCAAAATTTCAGCATTCTAGGTCCACGGGTGTAGGTTAGGTTAGGTTAGGTTAGGTTAGGTTAGGTTAGGGGCATCTTCAGAAGACGAATTGGACATTCTGAAGATGCCCTTGTAGGGTGAAACAATTGTTAAGAGTATATAGAAATAAATAGTGGAAAATACTGTGAATTGTATTCATTTAATAGATTTTTAAGTAACAATTACGTAAGCGATAAATTTTGAGACAAGAAAGGAACATTACGTATATACCTATAAGGTCAACTATTCGGCTTAAAATGTTCATGCATTGATATTTTCATTAGATTGACTGAAAAGTACCTAGTAAATAATGGTGATAGGTACAGATATGGCCTGTTACTTGATCAAAAGCAAGTATGTATATTACTTTCCCGTTTTTTAACTCAATACTACCAACCTTCAATATTTCTAATGGTGCGTCTTCACCACATTGTAAATTTGCAAATTGTAAATTATACAAACTAGCCAATATACGTATGTAGTTCAATGGAAAGATTATCTTCCATGTGGATAGTTTGTATACTAGTCGGTAAACTTTAAACTATCTAAGTAAGTAATAGATTAACCGTCTATAAAATGTAAGATTGTTTGCTGTCATAACTCTAAACAGTACAATCAACAACTTTAGAGTTAAAATAAGTTCCGTTACAATTTCTAAAAAATTTAAATTCCACCGTAACTCAATCATGAAAATGAATATTTCATTTTATTTTTAAAACAATAATACTCTTTAAATATACATAAAATCTGAAACGAATAGTTTCTTTTTGAAGACTGTGGATATTTTTATTGGTGAAACTTGAAAAATAGCAATTTTAGGAAATACATGAAACGTCAAAAGTTAGTTGGCTTGAGGAGATTGAGTCAAATTTTTTTTACGTTCGTTTTATAGTCCGGTCAATTTAGACTTTCGAAGCTACATAAATTCCCACCAAGCTGAAAATCAGTAAGATTGTTTAAAATATGATTAAAAATAAAATTTGAAAGTTCCCCATCTTTCTCCTGTATGGAAAAATTTTTATTTAAGGTCAAAAAAATGAGTTTTTCGCGATTTTCAGCATAACGGTAAGTTTTATCATAAAAATACCCCAGACAAAAATTGTAGATCATAAAATGATCTATAAAATATGTATCAATATTTTTTTCCTAAGAGCCACCGTTTCTGAGATATCAGGTTAAATGAAACCCAGTCCCTTATTTTATACGCCAGTATAACCTCAAGACAACATCGGTCTCCTGTTCAATTGTATGCGTGGTTAGGGTCTTACACCTGCTTTATGTCAGTGTGACCAATAAATGAAATAATATTAGTCACAGGGTTGCCAGATTAGAGGATTTTCCCCAAAAAATAGGGGATTTTTTTCCTTTGGGGTATTTTTTGAGGATATCTTTTTCAGGGGAATTCATCTGGGGAAAAATTTTCCTCTACAATATTTTTTCTATTTGCACTAAATATTTTCTAGTTCTTGGGGGTTTATTTGTCACATAGCTTATTTTGGGGTGTTTTAGAGACACATATTTTATAGACAATTTTTTTATCTACAATTTTTGTCTGGGGTAATTTTATGATAAAACTTACCGTTTTGCTGAAAATCGCAAAAAACTCATTTTTTTGACCTTTAACCTTGAATAAAATTTTTTCCATACAGGGGAAAGACGGGGAACTTTCAAATTTTACTTTTAATCATATTTTAAACAATCTCACTGATTTTTAGCTTGGTGGGAATTTATGTAGCTTTACTCTTATTTTTTGGTCTAATTTGACCGGACTATTAGCAAAAGTTGACACTCCTTACTATTTAGAAAATTACCGTTGTTAGATATGCATCGCCAACGATTTTTTTTTCGGTTACATAACACATATATTCAGGAGTTCATTTAATCGAGTAAAGGAATTGTTGCTTTTGCCAACTTTGATTATTTGATATAGGTACATGCAATTTTAAATTTTATACAATAATTTATGTAAATAGTTAGTGGGCATTTTCAATTTTCATGATAATGTTTGTAATAGTTAAAAAATAAATCTATTGAAGTTAAAATATACCTATAATGGTATATTTTCAGGCAATAAGTTTAAAATTCACAATATTCAGCTTAAAAGAGGAAAATAGTTGTGTGTTATGTTAAAACTTTATTCATCAGCAATCAAAAATTATTTATTAATTAAAATTAACCAGTTGTCACTAAGCGAAGATCAACAAGTTGTTTTCCACTCTATCGAATTTATTAAACATAAGGAACTTTGTATAAGATAAGTTAAAATACTTTTTTATAATAATTGAATATTTTTACTTTGATCTACTTAAGAAACGAGTTAATTAAAAAATAGTAAATTTCAAGGTAGTTACAAAATAAAAAATATGTAGTTAAGTAAAAGTAGAAAACAGATTTGGTAACTTACTTTATCACCGATTATCAAGAGGCAGCTTTAACACAAAGACCCTTCTTAACTACAATCGGCAAATTGTTTTCACTTGTAAAAGATACGCGTCGCGATCACGAATGCTGCGTTATTATGTAATTTCACCGCCAGTCACTTCAACTTCGAAGGCGAAAATCAAGAGCGTCGTTTGGATGCTTGTTTAGGCAACGTCTGTTTTATAGGGTTGCTTCGGCGTCAGTAATTGCGCACGATGCTGGGAGCTACCATAAGTGTGGGTGTAGTTTCTGAACTAAATGCGCTTGTTACTTCTTCACCATTTCGCGTTAGTTATTAACAAGAAATTATGATCACGTACTAGGAATTCGATTTTAATTGCTATATTAGGGTAGGATTCCAATTACTACCGAGTTTCTTCGTAGTCGTACCTATGCTGCAGTCTATGAATTCAATAAGAAAAGGAATTCGAATATATAGATATATATACATAGCTATATTGCATATGGGTAGAATACAGTTTATTACTGCCTAAAATAAATTAAAAAACCCTATATCTATTTTGTAAAATAAGCAAAGTTCTTTGAAATTATCTAAAATGTTACGAACCCTTTCTTGTAGCAAGTATTTGTAATTAGGCGCCTTGTTAGAATACTTAGAATCGATGTCGTTTGTTCTTTGAAATATTTTAAGCAAACTTATTACGACCCTTCTTCTATTCACGAATATAGTAATTGCTAAATTAACTAATTTACCTAAAAGCTTTCATCGTATTAATTACTGTAGAATCTAGGTATACTTTTTTTTACGACATACATATGACAAAGAGTAGATAGCTTTAGAACTTTATAAAATTTGTTTGTACACATTATAGTCATCAATAGATGGTTCAACACAAAACACTCCTTTTGCACCAAAACACATTTTGATTGAATAGTTTCGACCTTAACTTGATGAAAATCCATAGTATGGGAAAATATTCACTGTCAGAATAAGCCGAAATTTTGGCGAAACATGTTACATTGTTAAATAATTAAAATTGTGAAAATCTACTTTGTGAAGTTTTATTCTTGTAAAACACACTTTAATCAAATTGACTTACCAAAAGTACATCCAAGTACATATCACGAAGCAAACCAAAGAAAACCGTAGAAGCAGGAAGAGATGTACAAAAAAAAACACACTATTGAAATCAAGTTTTGGTGAAATTTACCATACGATAATATACTGCATTTTTTAGCTACCTTAGAAATTGTAGACTACTAGTTCTGAGACGAATGGATGGCTAATTTTAGCAGTAATAAATACTTTAAAATTATGTGACACTATTAATAAAAAATATCACAAAAAAAACAAGTGTTTATATAAACAAAAGCATTACCAATTTGTTTTTAAATAACAACGACGCGTATAGAGCTATCAATATTTACTTTAATAAAAGATAAAAAAATTGAAATAATCGGGGGGCACGGCAGTGCCCCCGCCAAGTCGAGCGCGAAGCAAACACTGCCGTACCATTCTTTACTGGAACCATTTCGCCGCATTTTCAGGCCCCTATTGGAGAACCTCTGGATAAGACCAGAACGCAGAAATTTTCTTCATCCAGTAAGCTATAATCACACACTTAAAATCCAAAATTTCAAGTCTGTAGGTCATTTGGTTCCGAAGTTAAGCGAAAGCAAAGTTTCGCATTTATGACACTCACTCACTCACTCATGATCATCAGAATAGAACTAGTACTTCCCATAAACTCAGAGAGCTGAAAATTGGTACAGAGTTAGGGTTTAATGGCCACATAAAGGGAAAACTATAAAAACTAGGATAATCGAAGATCTGGAGTACCTGGTGACCCTGATTAGAAAACACAAGAGCCCAACCAAAATATTAGAGAGCGACATACCGCCTTTACAAAAAATATTCAACTACTTCTAAAAAGAAAAAAAATGTGTCAAATAAGAAAATCTAATAAAATAAATCAATATGCCCACGTTTCTACAAAAAGAAGTGAAATCTCACCAAAAACATTCTGTAAAAAACTGGCCAAGTCTCGATGGAGCTGCTTGTTTATTTCTAAAAAGTAATGAAATCTAGACAAAGTCGTGCCAAGTCTTAAGGTTCCTTACTGCGATTTCTTTATTATTATAGTTAATGTTGTGTGACTTGGCCGTTGAAGGGTACACAAGGGTACAAAACCAGGTGCTCCATGACACCATTGCACCAATCTGTCGCCAGAACCGCTACCCATTACCCTTGTGTACCTTTCAACGGTAAAGTCACACAACATTAACTATAATAATAAAGAAATCGCAGTAAGGAACCTTAAGACTGGCACGACTTTGTCTAGATTTCATTACTTTTTAGAAAAAAACAAGCAGCTCCATCGAGACTTGGCCAGTTTTTTACAGATGTTTTTGGGGGAATTTTTTATTTTTCGGAAATTACTTTTAACATCAAATTAGTTTCATGTAGCTTGAAGTAGAAACAGTTTTTCTACAACCTCCTTGGAAATGAAGTCTGGTCAGAAAAATCCAAACAAATTTTGAAGAAGCGTCTGTTATTATTACTTTTAAGTAACATTTCTAAAAATAATTAAATAACCATGTTAGAAAAAGATGGCGGATGAGTGGTCGTATTAAGTGACGCTTAGATGTTGAAGTGAAAAAATAAAGTGTATAAGTTGTGAATAGCCATTAAAAGGTGATTGCGTAAAGAGTAAATAGTTCCCGGTAAATTGTGTAAAAAGTAAAAAGAAGAGAAGACCAGGCAAGTGAAAAATTAAAAGAAAATAAAAAGGAGAACAATAGAGGTTATGCAGGCAATAGTCCGAAAAAAGAGGGGGCCTGGGCGCCCACCGAAAAAGCGCAAGGTGGGTAAGGAAGGAAGCTTACTGAGATTTATGACCACCGACGATAGAGGGTGCAGCATGATGCTCAGCGATGCAAATATGACGAAGAGGAATATGTTGAGCAACAGAAGCGACGAAACGGCAGAGGCTGAAAGTATAGAGAGTTTGATAACAAACGAGGAGTTGGACAAAGATGGCGCTGAGGACGTGGAAGAAGAAGAAGAAGACGAAAACATCTACATCAATGACAAAAAGAGCGGGCCAAACAACATGAATATGGTGATAAAAGAACTGCTAATTATTAAAAAGGACATTGGAAAGTTATATGAAGTTGTGTTGGAAACGAAGAAAGAAAAAAGGAAACGAGAGCAAGAGAATAGGAAGGAAAAAAGTTACTTGGTAGAAGAAATTGAAAAACTGCGACAGAAAATAAGTCTTTTAGAGGATAAACTAAAAGATGTAAATAAAAGCAAGGAGAAAATACATGAAAATCAGAGATGCAGAGTGGTAGAACAAAATGAAGTACCAAATTATAATGAAGAACTGCAGCAACAGAGTGATGAAGACAGAACAACTCAGATGACAGCTGGTGTGTGGTCTGGCGGTATAGTAAATGGGGATGAGAGTTCCAGAAGGACAGCACCGAAAGGGATTACATATGAACATTGGAAATATGAATTAGAAGAAAGGAAAAAAAGAAGAAATAATGTAATAGTAAGACAGATTGATATGGAAAAGAATTATAGTAAAGAAGAGCTAGTAAAACAAACCGTGAAAGCTCTCAACATTGACGAAAATAAATTCAAAACAAAGCAGGGTAAAGATAACTTTGTTTGTTTGGAGTTCGAGAATTTGGAAGAAAAGTTAAAAGTGATAGATAAAAAAAGAATGCTTAAAGGTTCTAATATTTGGATAGATGATGACCATACGAAAAGAGAAGTAGAAGTGCAGAAATGGCTAAGGCTAGTGGCTAAAGCAGAAAAAGATAAGGGAGCGAGAACAAAAGTGGGATATTTAAAAGTTTACATAGACGGAGAAACATATAAATTCAACGAAAAAACGGCAGTACTGGAGAAACGAACCTTTCAAAGGGAATGAGATGGCGAGTAATGGAGTTAACAGTGGAACGTGTAGAATTATGGTGTGGAATATACATGGAACGAAGAGATTAAGGGAAATTAAAGACTTTCTAGACAATTTTGACGTGATTATATTACAAGAGACTTGGTTAGACTCAAATAGTGCAATAGGAGCTGTGCGTAGGTTAAGTTGCAATTATAGGTATTGGACATTAAGTGCTGTAAAGAAGAAGGCCGGCTGCAAAAAAGGCAGACTGTCCGGTGGTCAGATAGTAGGAATTAAAAAAAATATACAGAGCAAATGGAGGGTGAATGAATGGGATTATGGGATGATAATACAAGATGAGCAAAAAGTTTGTATAATATCAGTATATATAAATACAGCAATGAGTATCGCAGAGACAAAGCTAAAAATAACTATTGAAAAGGTAATGCGAGAATGTGAGGTAATATTTGTATGTGGTGATATGAATGCGAGAATAGGTAATGCGCAAATCTGCAATGTAATAGAGGAACAGGATGTGGGCTATAGATTTAGAAAATCACAGGATAATGAAACAAATGAGAATGGAAAAAGGCTAATAAAAATAGCAGAGGAACTAGGTTTAGTACTGTTAAATGGTAGAATTAGAGGGGATGAGGAAGGAAGAATAACGTATGTAGGAGGAGAAAATGCATTTAGAGGCTCAGTTATAGACCTGGTACTAATGGTTGACAGGGGTAGTGATAATGACGTTGAGAGTGTAGAGATAGTGCCAAGAATAGAGTCTGATCACATGCCGGTTACGTTTTCAGTTAAAGTAAACAAGGATATGAGCGAGGATGGACGATTGAGAGAAAAACAAATATACGTTACGAAGAAAGAAAGAATAATGTGGGACAAAAATAAAGTAAATAGTTTTCTAGGCGCACTGACTGACAGGTTAAAGAACGAAGGGGAGGGAGATAATACGAAATGGGAGAAATTAGCAAATGTAATATGGGGGGCAGCAAGAGACGCGGGTCTGACAAAATTAATAGGACACGGGTTGTTTAATAAAAGATACAATTATATAAAGTTCTCTGATGCATGTAATGAACTTAAAAAAGAAATGTGGGGGCTATTAAAAATTTGGCTAAAAGATAGGACGATGAAAAAAAAAGAGGCGCTGAACGATTGTAGGAAAAAATTACAAAAACTAGAACGGGAGGAAATTCGAAAGAAGAAAGATGAGGACTGGGAGGAGATTGATAAAGCTAAAGGGATGGCGGAGTGGTGGAAGGCAATCAAGAAATTTAGACCAAAAAAAAGGATACAAATATCAGATGAAATAAAGGAGGAACAGTGGGTTGGGTACTATAGTATGCTGTTGTATCAAATACAGGGAGAATCGCAGATTTTGAATAATAAACTTAGACCATGGACTAGGGAAATAGTAGGTGAGGTAGGACAGGAAAGTTCGATGAATGACGAAATCAGTATAGAGGAAATAGTAAGCGCATTAAGTAGAACGCCAAGCGGTAAAGCGACTGGAGAGGATGGAATTCCTATAGAGTGTATAAAAATACTAAATGATGAGATGTTAAATTGGGTGAGGGTTGCCCTTAATAGGGTATGGATTGAAGGCAAACTCCCAAAAGGTTGGGAGAAAGCTATAATTGTACCAATCTTTAAGAGCGGAGATGACAGTAAAGTAGAAAACTATCGAGGGGTCTCACTTTTAGATGTGGGTTACAAAATTTTAACTAGCATTCTGGCAGAGAGATTAAGTAGGTGGCTGGAGAACGAAAACAAATTAGGTGAGAGCCAAGCGGGATTTAGAAAAAAGAGGGGTACCAGGGATCATGTATTTGTGCTCAATGTTTTGGTGAATCGCAGATTAATGAAAAAAAGGGGAAAGCTATATGTAGGGTTTATAGATTTTAAGGCTGCCTTTGACTCAGTGGATAGAGACATATTATTGGAAAAGTGTTGGAATGCTGGAATTAGAGGAAGGATGCACGCAATGATAAGAGAAATTTACAGGCGTACAAATGCTGAGGTGAAGGTAAACGGAAGGATTACTAGAAAGTTTGAAACGAATATAGGAGTTAGACAAGGGTGTGCACTAAGTGCTATACTCTTTGATTTATTTATTGATGACCTGGACGAAGCGTGGATACGCAAGGATGAAGGGGGGACGGTTTGTGGGAATGTAAAGATTCGAACTTTAAAGTATGCGGATGATATTGCGATTCTGGCAGAAAATGACAAGGAGTTGATTGCCATGTTTAGAACGCTGGAGAAATACGTGGACAAAAATAAATTAACTGTAAATACGGCAAAGACTAAAGTGATGGTATTTAGGAACGGGGGAAAAAGAAAAAAAAACGAAGGTTGGACATTTAAGGGCGAAATAATCGAAATTGTGAATGAGTTTAAGTATCTGGGGTATTGGTTCTCGACAAGAAATAGTACTGAAGGACATATAAAAAAACTTGTAGGGAAGGCGCAAAAGGCAGCAAATGCAACATGGGGTGTTTTTAAGAGAACCGGTAGAGACACAAGAAATGATCGTGTGTATTTGATGAATACTTTGGTTAGAGCAGTGGCGTTATACGGAGTAGAAATCTGGGGTTGGGGTAAAATAAAGGATCTGAGTAGGGTACAAGGAAGGTACTGTAAGATGGCCTTAGGGGTTGCTAGAAATACTCCAAAATATATTTGGAGGAATGAACTAGGAGTGCAGGATATCGAATACACAGTTAGAGAACGGGCTTGTAGATATATAAAAGACGTGATGGGGATGGGCAACGAGAGATGGCCAAAAATCTGCTTAGTGGAAGAGATGAGAGGCATTTTAAATAAAAGGCCTTCGAAATGGGGGAAAATTGTAGGGGAAATGCTAAATGAGCTAGAAGTAACGGATGTGAGTAGAATGATTTGGGAGAGAAGAAGTGGAGAGGAAATATACAATAGATTAAAAGAGGGAATGAGTGTGTGGTGGAATAAAAAACGAGAAACAGAGAGAGACGCTTTATCGAACTCTTCTTATAACAAAATGTATAGGGAAATTGTACCAGGTGAAAACGGGGCAGAGTATTTAAATAAAAGGTACAAAAAGAAAGAGAATAAGGAAATGTGGGCAAGAATCAGATGCGGGAACATAGGGAGAGGATTTAAGAAAGGGTATAGGGATTGGGTTTGTAGACTATGTGGAGGAAATGAGGAAACGCTAGAGCATTTGTTTTGTTGTGGAAATGCAATGCAAATCCAAAGAGAGGAAATAAAAGAGTTTATGAAGAGATGGAAAGGTGAGAGATTAGAGAACAACATAAGGGGGTTGATAGTAGAGACGCTAAAAGGAGAAGTGTGTGAGGAAATATGCGAATACATGAGAATAACGGAAACAAAGATTAGAGAAAATGAAGGTTACTTTTAATAGATTAGGACTTTTAGTAGATTAGGTTAGATCATAAGTTAAAAGTTCGACAAAATAGGATGTAAGGAAAGCAAATGTAAATTCTCTAAAATAGAGAATACATGTGGATAATAATAAATAATAAATTAAATAACCATGTTACATGTTAAGAATCATCCGTTCTAGAAAACATTAACAAATCATAATTTTTATTTAGTGCACTAGTATAATATTAATACATATATTTAAATTTACTTTAGTAAATTTATTTAATCCTGTAAATGTAAGAGATATATCTATATTATCATATATTCAAATTTAAGGATTCGAAGGTGCAACACGCGTGAAAGGGCATATTTTAAAATAAAATTGAAAAAAGACTCATTTGGTAAATTTTCACAAAATATTTATTATCAAACTGGCAATTGTTTGTATTTATCACCTGCCGTTACTATTTTGTGAAACTGTTAAGTAGCGGCTGATTGATTTTTAGCACTTTTACTTTATGATCCATTTTACAGTATTTAATTAATGCTGAACTATTTTTTTTATATATGGATTCATGAAATAGCTACGCTTACATGATCGTCAAAAGTGTATTCGAGAAATAAATTTGTGAAAAGTAAAGTGAAAGTTCAATTTCTTAATTGACCATTCGGGACTTACCCTTCGTGAGTAAACTCACTAAGGACATCCATCATATTGCTTGGAATAATCTTCAGCAGTCAGTACTATTCATGTTATTTTTATATTAGGGACTGCCGTTTTTATATACATACATAGACAGATAAACGTCAAAGCTAAAAACGCGTTTGTTCATTAATTCTTATAAAGACCAATAAAAATTAAAATCAGTTCGATATCACGGCAAAGTAAATTTTTTATAAAATTTAAAAGGTTTATATATGTATTAGTATGACTTACCCATTTCAACATGTCATCCGAAGTAAATAAGGAAGATCAATCATAACTAAATTAATAGACAATCAATCCTTTGGTTTTGGGAGTTTTAAGGGGAATATTCAGTTTTATACTGAACAACACAAGTCACAGATAGAATGACCAAGCTTCCTAAATAGAAAATCGACCCAGACCCATCTGGAAGACGGAGAACGCATTGGCACTACAGATCGGCTTGATGACAGTTGAGAAAAAGGTAAATTCTTGCTGATAACTTGCATATCAACAAGACAAAATATACTGATGTCTAAAAAAGCAGTGTTTGGGATTCAACATCAGAGGATGAGAAATCTTTTAAAAACGTAAAGTTGTCTGTCGTTCATTTGATGAACATATTAGGTTAAAAATGTTAACAATTAGCAAGAATTTAATTGAATAATATAAAAATATTCTACAAATAAGTGTTATGTAAAACATGATTTAATTAAAGGCAGGTAATTGTATTTTCACCTACGTTGATGAAATTTAATAAAATAATTGGAAAGGGAGTTTAACGTGACAACAAACGGAAAACCTAAGTTCTATTTGTGAATTTTAGCATAGTCAGAAGGCAGATTTTTTATTTATTATAAGAAAATTACATAAAGTATCAAGTATATTAAACTCAGAATATGTGAAGCCAATAAAAACCTTATTTTTTCCAATTCTAGACTTAGTTTTTATATATCGTAATTGTAGGTAGTGACAGCTACTTATTTTTCAAAACTAGACCAGATTCTCAATTTTTAACTTTTATAGTTGTTAATTTCATTTAGGTACCTACTATCGCCAAGGAATCATAATACATAGTTAAAAACAGAGATCACTTCTTACGGTCTTCTTCACATTAGATAACTTATTGTAATATTTCTTTCTTAAACTTAGTATTCTGCGTACAAATTTCAGGGGTAAAATTTATTATACCGATGAGAGTATCCCTTCTTCCATATAAAGTAAAATACGGGGTATGATAGCTACCCTATTTTATATAAATTGGTTGTAGGCTCTCCCACAATATATTCTCTTTCTTTCTTATTAACTGTTACCATTGCATTATTAAAATTAATGATAAAAATTTAATTAAGATCTAAAAGACTTTAACTCCTAATTTACTTTGTTAATATAAAGTAATTTTGTTGGTATACAGGGTGATCCGATAAGCATACAGAGCGAGTGTATCTCGACAACGCAGCGGTAAAACCTATAATTTTGCAGATTAACTGATACCTAACCTAATGAATGAATTGATTTAATATAAATACATGACCCGTAGACTATTTCTGACGAGTCTAATTGAGTCCAAAACCATTCAAATCGATTTAACGGTCCAGGAGATATTAAAATGTTAAAATTGAGAAATACATCTGTCTCCCTCTCCCTTATTATTATAGATACAGAAAAATTTCACGGAACAAAAATATGGGATACTACCGTAGCTCTCACGTGATGTTTTAAAATTTGTATATAGGGGAGCTAGCCCTTGTAACAGGGGCAAGTAGTAACAAGCATTTTTTACTGGCATAATAGAAGAATATTCGTTTGATTATCAACCTAACCTACTATGAAATACCCATTCTATTATATAAGCGTGATTAGAACCCCTTCGGACGGCCCAGGAAGGGCTGTTGTGCAGGCGCTCCGATAAAGCCAAGGAATGGACTTTCTTTTGTCTATACAAAATTGATTATCGTAGATTTAAAATTGGTTAGCAGTTGTTAATTTATACAAATACATTTAGCATTTGTTTAGTTTAATTAGATTAAATGTAATTTCATACCAAGTGAGTAACTTTTTTTTAATAGACGTTATTTCAAAAAAACTCGCAATAGGGTATGTTGTAACACTTGTACGGGGCAACTTGTTACAACTTGCCCCTTATGATTTATAAGTTATATTAAATTACGCGGGACGTATTTAAATTCCTTCTTATCATGTTTTCAATACTTTCCTGTTGAACTCGATTGATTTTACCTACGTCAATCAAAAGGCTGATTACTTAAGAAATTGAGATTTTGTTATTACAAATGGCTGTGTGCCTAAAGTTCCTTTATAGTTTAAGAAAGGCCATGTTTTTGTTAATATTTGGTTATTTTTCTATTAGATTAAGAATAAAACTTAAAAGTCTAAGTTTGTTATAACGGGCCTAAGGTGTATTATGCTAAATGAATCAAAAGTTTGATTACTGAAGTAGTTGAGATTATAAATGGTTGTAAGCCTAAAATGCCTTAATAGTTTAAGTAAGGAAAGAGCATGTTATTTGTTTATTTTTAAATATTTTCTGTTAGATTAAATATTTAACTTAAAAGTCTGAATCTGTTTTATCATTTGTATAGTTTTTTATGCTAAATATGCCAAATAAATCTTTATAAAATATAAAATTGGTTTTCACATCCTAATGTTACAATTTGCCCCAAGCCTGTTACAACTAGCCCCAATCACGGGGTAAGTTGTAACACTCGTCAGTTTTTTTTCAAAGCCAATTCTACAAAAAATCGTTACAGGTTTGATCAAAAGTTTATTTGGAATCGATAGTTGAATAGTTGTTAATTGGAATAGTACTGCTAGATTTCATAAATACCAAACAAGTAAACTTTCATAGTTAAGAAGCGACAAATTGTTACAACTAGCCCATCGCTCCCCTACCAAGGAGCCCCTAACTTTCCTAAGCAGCATAAATATTTGGTCTTTTGTTTGCAGTTACGCCCCCTAACAATGAATTCGAGCTTAAAAATAATTTCCAGTGATTAAAGAAGTTTTTATCGTAACACTGTATATTATGTAGCTTATAATTTATAAATGTTGCAATAAATATTTCAACTAGTTAAAATTAACGTTAAAATTAAAGTTCAGGGTTTATATTCAGTCAAATAACTCTTTTTAGTTCTTTTAAAGTTTATCAAGTAAATTTAATTTAACTGGATTGTTAGTAGATAA
>JAQSLM010000059.1:0-14239 GCA_029378335.1 Agrilus mali | reverse complement strand
CCTCCTGATTTAAATTTTTGAAAATCCCCGAAATAATTTTTTACTGCGTCGCCTGACCCAGAGGAACTTTCACCTACATCTGATTTTCTTTGTTTACGAGAATCTAATGTTTTAAAATGAACTGTTAAAACACTCGGGTCCTTTATTCCTGCCGCCTCTACTGAAAACTTAATTTGTTCGTCATCAATACCCCCCAGTATTAAATTTATTTTATCTTCATCGGTAAGTAATAATTTCAATTTATGAATGTATGCTAATTTTTCGAATAAATATTCATATAAATTTGAGTTCGATTTTGGTTTGCAAGACATCATATTTTGTAATGCTTTATTTAAATCGCGTTTCGGTTTAAAATTTTCGGACAACATTATTTTCCATTCTGCCCAGCTACATATTTTTGTAGGTAAACCGTGGTACCAAATCTGTGCGGGTCCACGCAGTTTACTTAATGCCAAATGTGAAATAGTTCGATCGTCCCATTGATAAATATAGGCGTATTCATCGATTGTGTTTAACAATTCATCGATATTTTGCTCAACAGGGTTGAATTCATTAATTAAATTGTTTGTAATCGTACTTACGTTTACCAGAGGGTTACCTCTAACAGCAGTATTGCTTACAATACGTTCCATTCCGGCAGCAATGGCATCCCCAAGCTGTGATAGTGTTACACCGCTCACTTCGCTTTTTGTTTCCTGATCCCGGTCATTACAGCGACGAGAGGTTCGCCCTGACCGTCTTCCATTGCTTCGTTGAGACGAGGCATTTCCTGAAGCCCTGGACCGACTTCGCCGACGAGAACGCCTCGCCACCTGCTGCTCCGCAGAAGGCGAACGCCGGGACTCCCGGTCTCGATCACCGTGGCGTTGTCGACTCCTCGACCTATGCCGCCGTTCGGATCTTCGGCGATCAACATATTCCAGGCTACGTGTTCTGCTTTTTGGCATTTTCGAACCCCCAAAGACAACACACGTACAGCGTACACGCGAGTACTTTTATCCCACTCCTGATGTTAAATTAAATTGCAATAACACCAACAAAAACGTTTATTTTTTTATACACACTTCAAGAAAAACTTATTTAACAGATAATCCGTTAATTGGTCGTATACAATGTCTTTATCTATGTACGTAACAATTATACGCGTTCAATAATGAAGATGTCGCAATCACGGTCAAGCGTCTAACATCGAATGTCCCTTCCTCAGTCCCCTTGTTCCAGCGTTCCTGCATCGGTGACGCAGTTGACGCCAAGTATGTGCCGATAACCCAAACACTGATTCATTCAGTTTACAAAGGAATGGTTCTTAACAGGAAGGTTGAAAGTAAAAAAAAATTTAACTCCTTAAATTCATCTGGTTATTCGAGGTCATATGCATACTGGCAAATTTGCTAATGAGATGGGACGTTTATGTGCATGTTGAAAAGCATAGTACAGGTGTTAACAAAATTTATGTCATTGTAGCGAACCTGAGTGTGTGCGAATTTGATATGTAGCGCGATGCATTGTTTTGGCTACTGGCTGTACATCGGGATCGAGTAATATTTGCTAATGATTTCCTATCCTCTATTGCCCAATCTTCTGTCGCTCTCTCGAATGCGCGAATAATGACCTCGAACAACCTGAATGTTGGTTAAGAATATACATATACAGGGTGTATTACGGTGATGACCCATTAGAATTATTTCATATATTACTTTGATCGAGGTTTCGAAATTTTGGGGTCTAATATTTTCGAGAGTGCTATTGATGCCGTGTATGTAGCGCTTCCGGTTATACCGCAAGTTGTCATCAACTTGCTTATTTTAAATGGAACATCCTGTATATTTCTGCATATTTAGATTCTATACACGTTATTTTAGGGGGACTTTATTAAAGTTTTCGTATGTCTAAGTCTTACAGTATTCGAAATATTTACATTTCAACAAAAAAATAAATATTTCCATTACTTAACTCAAAATTTGCATCACTCAAACTAAAGTACTGAAATTTGGAGAGGTTATAGGAGGACGCCCAAACTGTACTAGAGTTACTTTAAAAACTGAAATATGTGTTCCATTATTATAATAGTCAATGATTCGCCCTGACATGTGATGTAATTTAGTAAAAAATCCAGACTGCTCATTTAAAAAGTGCTTATTTGTTTAACAACTCGCCAACATTTCGGTAATGGTTATTACTTTTTTCAAGGCTTGTTATTTTTTGAAAATTTACCAACATTGCTCCTTCATCAATTAACACTAGTCACTATGTCGGATAATTAAGAAATTTATGTTAATTATGTAATAAATGAGTTAAAACCAATTAAATTAAATTTAAAACTTTTTCTAAAAAAGTAGTTTATCACAGAATCAATATCACAATATACCTAGTTGACTCCACAGATATCAAAAACTACAAAATGATAGGTAATTTTATTCTGATTTTTCGAAAATAAACTAGGTATTTTATTTTTTTATTTTATTTTATGTCGGTAATTAGACGACTTTGTGTACGGGAATACATGGAATCGATATTCTCTTTTGAAGAATACATATAGGAAAATTCATACAAATACCTTCAGCCATTTTTTTATATAAGCAATGAAGTAATGTAAGTCCCATAAATGAAATTGAAAGTTATTGCTTAAAAGATATTGACAGTTTGGCTTGTTTAAAATAGTGTTACAATATTTTACATATCTAAAAGTATGAGTAATACACAAGCCGTTGCTCTTAATATGTAGGTAGTAGGTATTTAATCGATACAATTTTTTGTTTTGTTTTCCGATAGTTTAGATAAAATTTGGCCGTTGGTGAAAAAGACCGTTAGGACCGTTGGTTTCCTACAGGAACATGATTGGAAGTTTCAAAAATGACCGTTGGTAAATGCCAATCGATGATTGGAAAATTAATTAATAAGAGGTGGACATATAATTTATTGTCTATAAATATGCCTGTTACTGAATAGAGTAGTAACTAATATTTTTTGTGTTTATTAATACCTTAACATACAAACTTTAACAATGAACTGTAATTTTACGATATTTGATGGAAAGAACAAGTTGCGATCCAAATCTACCGAGAGTATAAACAGGACTGCCATAATAATGAACAAGTCATTGAAATATAATACAAGGTATAAATCTGTAAAATGTTTAAGTTAGATAAATATGGGAATATGCGTCAGTTCTTTTTCTCAGCGCTCGCTTGTATTGTTTATGAGTTCAATAGCAAAAATCAACACTATCGACACCTTTGTCGCCACAGATTACCTTTAGTCTAAACAACACATACACAGGGTGATCGTTGCACTAACATACCGCCCCCCTTGGCTGCCTGTAGGCACCAATGAATCGATGATCAACCATAAAACGGGGGGTTAATTGTCCATTGGAAGGACGCAGAGTTTGTTGGCTGGCCTTTTCACCATCGATGTGCTGGTTTTCACGCTTGCAGCTCGAACAATTCCATCCGAACCCTGATGAGTTGATTGGACAATACCCAGCTGCCATTTTAAGGGTGGTAAATGGTCATCTTTGATTAGAACCACTACACCGGGCTTCAGTGACTGATTAAAATTCTGTTTCCATTTAACCCTTTGCTGAAGTTCGGAAATATATTCCTTTGACCATCGTGACCAAAAATGCTGCACGAGTTTTTGAGTCAGCTGATACCTCGTAAGTCGGTTGCATGGTGTTTCAGAGAAGTTTTCTTCAGGGAGTGTCGTCATCGCAGTCCCTATCAAGAAGTGCCCAGGAGTCAAAGGTTCAGGATCATTAGGATCTGAACTGATTGAGGTTATAGGTCGGGAATTGAGACATGCTTCAACCTGATTTAATACTGTTAAAAATTCCTCATAGTTAAGATTTATATTAAATACTACTCGTTTTAGATGATGCTTTGTTGACTTTACCCCGGCTTCCCAGAGACCGCCAAAGTTGGGTGCCCTCGGGGGTATGAAGTGCCATTTAATTCCGTCAGACATTAATTCTGTTTGGATTTTAGACGCGTTTTGATTTAAAAATTTTTGAATTTCATTGTTGGCTCCGACAAAGGTTAGACCATTGTCGCTAAAAATATTATAACTAATACCGCGTCTAGAAAAAAATCGACGTAAGGCAGCAATAAAGGTTGGAGTAGAAAGGTCACTGACCAATTCTAGATGAATGGCCTTTGTACTTAGGCAGACAAACAGGCATACATAAGATTTTTTTAATTTATAATTTCGAGTAAATCTGTCTTTTATATTGAACGGTCCACAGAAATCAATCCCGACATTCGAAAATGGCCGAGCAGGTGTTACCCTAAATTCGGGTAAATTTCCCATCAAATATTTTGTTCCCGAAGCGTTAAATCGAAAACATTTTGAGCATTGTCGAACTACCTTTTTTAGTAAATTTCTTGCTGATAAGATCCAAAATCGTTCGCGAATTGATGCTAACATACTTTGGGGACCAGCGTGCAACAAACGAATGTGTTCGTGTTGCGCAATGAGTCGCGATAAAGTGTGCTTCGCGGGTAAAATAGCAGGGTGTTTTTTGTCATGGGAGAATTTGGAATGTTTTATTCTACCACCAACTCGCAATATTCCGTCGGTGTCTAGAAAAGGACTTAAATTTAAAATTTTGCTTTTTGGGTTGACTTCATTTTTTTCTGCTAAATAGTTTATTTCTCGACAGAATTCCTGTGTTTGAACCATTTTTATTAGTGCACGTAATGCAATATTTCTTTCTTCGACAGTTATTAGACCAGTGACGAGGCCCTTTGATTTTGAGAATTTGAGATTATTAAAAAACCTGAAGCAATAAGCAACAATTTTGATAAGTTTATTGAAATCTGAATACCTTTCGATAATATCGAAATCGTTTTTATCGATGGTAATAGTTAGATTGATTTGTTTTTTACGAAAGTCTGGAAAGTTATCAAGACTCTCAGAAGTTGAAAGTACTGGGCTAGAATTGCTAGGCCAGCTATCCTCAGGACCTAACAACCATGTAGGGCCCTTCCACCATAAATTATTTTCTGATAAGTCTGAAGGATAAACGCCCCTGGTTAACAAATCAGCCGGGTTTTCCTTCGTGTTTACGTAACGCCATGAGTTAATGTCCGTAATCGATTGTATCTGCGTTACTCTGTTGGAAACGAAAATTTTCCACAAGTGTGGTGGAGCCGTGATCCATGACAGTACTATGGTGGAATCACACCAGTAATAGCAAGTAGCATCAATGTCCAAAGCTCTTACCACCTTTTGGGTGAGCTCGGAGCATAAAAGTGCAGCACATAACTCCAGCCTTGGGATTGTGATAGTTTTGATTGGTGCAACACGTGTTTTTGCACACAGCAAATGAACACAAATTATTCCTGAATTGTCGATTGACCTGAGATACACGCAAGTTCCGTATGCGGATTCACTCGCATCACAGAAGGCGTGGATTTCCGTCGACACAGGGTTTTGACAAACAGCGTGTCTGGGAATTTTTAATGTATTGAATGCATAAAGATCGCTATGAAATCTTTTCCATGTTGTGTATAAATCTAAAGGGACTGACTCATCCCAGTCTGATTTAATGAGCCACAGTTTTTGAATGATTATTTTGGCAATTATAACAGTTGGAGCTAACAGACCCAATGGGTCGAATATTTGAGATATGGTGGACAAAATGGAACGTTTAGATGTGATTCGCTTCTCATCACATGATCCGATTGAATAACCCAGAACGTCTTGTTTTGCATCCCAAAGAAGGCCTAAAGTTTTTGATTGTTGCGAATCAGCAAAATAATGAGTCGTGTCTGATGGGTCATGATTATCATGGAGTACTTCGGAATTGTTAGAAAGGAATTTCCTCAAATTAAAACCCCCTAATTTTAGAACATTTATGATTTTATTTTTTATCGAAATGACTTCATCAACAGTTTGTCCACCTGTGACCAAGTCGTCCACATAAAAATCACGAGATATGATTGAACTGACTTTGGGTTCGTCAAGAGCACATAAATTTGATAGTTCCTTTATACAGCGTGTTGACAGGAAAGAAGCAGTGGCTGTACCGTACGTAAGAGTATTCAAGGAGAAATATTGTAAATCTGAAGAGGGGTTATCGCGCCAAAAAATCGTTTGTAGTTTTCGTTGTTCCTCTTGAATCAGAACCTGACGGTACATTTTTTCAATGTCACCTGTGAGGAGAATGTTGTGTTTTCTTGAGCGGACAATTATTGAAAATAAATCCTCCTGGACAGCAGGGCCTACCATTAAAATATCATTTAGAGAGTAGTTTGTAGATGTTTTTGAAGACGCGTCAAAGACAACACGCAACTTTGTAGTGGAGCTGGATTCTTTTATAACACAATGATGGGGTAAAAAATAGTATTCCTTTGTATTGTTTAGATCGATATTGATTTTAGACATGTGGTTTAAATTTTGGTACTCATGAATGAAATTGGAATATTCAAAAAACAGATCAGGGTTCTTTTGGAGTTTTCTTTCCAATGATAGAAATCGTCTGGTGGCTGTCTCTAATGAATCGCCCAAAACTTCTGGGGACATTTTAAATGGAAGGGTGACTATGAATTTACCGGAAGGATCGCGTATTGTATTGTTTTTGAATGATTCCTCACAACTTTTCTCTTCATGGGAAAGAGGCTGTTCAGAATGATCGCTTTCGATTTCCCAGAATTTCGTTAATTGTGAGTTCAGATCTGTGTGAGCAAAATTGCAAATAATTTCTCTTTCGCGTTGGATACATGTTGGTGGATGGACTGTTCTAGAAATGATCCAACCGAAACATGTTTTTTGAAGAGTTGGAAGATTTTTACCAAGTTTTATTTGTCCGGTACACAATAGTTCCCAAAATTTATCAACTCCTATTAGAATGTCTATCTGACCAGGATCATTGAATGTGGGATCAGCTAATACCAGATTTGGAGGTATTTTTAAATGGCTTACGTCAGTAGAATGCGTGGGAAGATTGGAAGTGATTTTTGGTACGACTAAACAATTTAATTGTAATTGAAAAGCGGTATTTCTGGCTTGTATTTTTACTGAAGCCTTGTTAAGCACCTTGATTACAGATTGACCTACCCCTGATACGGAAATGTCAACCTTTGATAACGGTAATTGTAGTTTTTTACACAACCTGTATGTAATGAATTCAGATTGACTACCACTGTCGAGTAGAATCCTAACATTGTGTATTTTACCAAACTTATCAACAACGTCTACTAATGCGGTTGATAAAAGTATTCCACCGGAAGAAATTGTTTTACAAATGTGAGATGTTGAAGTTTTAGTAGAATGATTTGTTGATGTATTTTTGATAGCAACACCGTTCGTGGAAGTATCGCCGGTTTGTTTATTACTTTCTTTTATAATAACGCGTTCTTTTGTTCGAGTATTTGCGTCCAAATGAAGAAGCGAATTGTGGCGTCCTTGACACTTGCGACACGAAGAAGAATTGCACTGCTCTACAGAGTGATTTTTTCGAAGACAATTTGAACAAAGCCCGATACGATTTGCTTCTTTAATTCTACTAGAAACGTTAAGTGCTAGAAACTTACTGCAATTGTATACAGTGTGACTCTCGTTGCAAAATGAACAGATTGGTCCATTTGAGTCTTTAATTGCTGAATGAACCTTGACTGATTTGAATTTTTCTTGTTTAATTTTGTTAAATGAATTTTCTTTGTTTAAACCTAATGTTTCCAGCAATTTGCACCTTTCTAGCAAGAAGTTAGTAAATAAAATTTGAGTCACGGCGGTTTTTGCGGATGAAAGTTTGTTGTATTCCATTTCCCATTCTCGTAGGGTAACACGATCTCATTTTGACGAAATTATGTGTATGATAAGAATGTCCCACGATTCTATGGGTTGACCGAGTGCTTCCAAAGCTCGCATGTGTCGCGTCATTCCGTCGACCAATTTTCGAAGTCCCGAGAATGATTCCCTTTTGACCGGTTCGATTTCAAAAATGGCTTTAATGTGATTGCGAATTAATATTTGAGTATTTTCATACCGATCAACTAGTAAAGACCAAGCTATTGCGTAATTGGCCGATGAACATTCTAGTGAACTTAATACGTCCATTGCTTCATCCTTTAGTGACAACCTCAAATAATGAAACTTCTGAACTGCGGGTATTATGTCGTTGTTGTGAATTAAAGAAATGAAAGTATCTTTAAAAAATAGCCATTGCTCGTAGTTGCCATCAAAAGTTGGCAATGGTATTGGAGGTAATTTAATGTTATTGTTGCTGCTTTCGAATATTGATACTGAATCCGAGGGCTTGACTGCTTGATCAGAGACCCGTATTCGGTTTTCAGATAAAAAGTGTTTTGCTCGAGATAAATTTTGAAAATACAAATCTTCAAATTCACAGCGTTCGTTTTGGTGTTCAATAAGAGCTGATATTGAATCATTGTCTTCGATTTCATCTTGAATTTTGTTGAAATTGTCCAACAATGACTCTGCTCTCGTTAAACGAAACTCAATCTCATTAATGTCTGGCGGAGTTGTTAATCTTAATCTTTCAAAAGCTGTTTGAAATCTTATTAAATTTGCTTTTATGTTTTCACGAGAATGCAATAACCTTTCAAGTTCGCCTTTGTCGGTCATTTTAAGAAATTATAATTTGAACTCAGGTTGAGCACGCACAGATAATGATAAGTTGATAAGGTTGAAAAATGATAGTTGGGCACTGACCTGATTGTTGATGATCGGAGTTCCCTTTGAATCCTGTTGTCTTGACAGCGTTAGTATCCCAATCACGGAGAAAGCCTTAATGATTAGCGACCACCCGAAGAAACAAGGATTTTGTGAATTGTAAGCACTGACTTGATTTTGTCGAAGTCGAAGCACTTTTTTGAGTCCTGTTTTAATGCACTAGTTTATATAGATCCGGCTCGAAGGACCATAAAATGTTACTGAATAGAGTAGTAACTAATATTTTTTGTGTTTATTAATACCTTAACATACAAACTTTAACAATGAACTGTAATTTTACGATATTTGATGGAAAGAACAAGTTGCGATCCAAATCTACCGAGAGTATAAACAGGACTGCCATAATCATAGATAAGAGATATATATACTATAGTAGATGTGAAAGTCACGGTTTTCATCACTTAAGAGCGGGGGCGCCAGGGGTTCTAGAAAGTAAAAATCGAACGAGGTGAACGACAAGAGATGGCGCCAAGGGTTTTTAGAAATTTAAAAATTTAATAAGGAGAACGATGGGTTGCATAAGTAAAGAATCTTTCGTTTTAAAACAGATTTACAATTAAATAAGCTTTTGTTTACTAAAATTATGGTCATGTATATACTAATTGGTAGATAATGAAATTTACCTACATGCTGTCGTCGAAGGGAAACCCCAAAATATATATAATATATAATATTGATAATATGCATGTTTCGGTATATATCGGTATACAATATTACGTTTAAAATTGTTTGAAAGGATCACACAAATTATTGTTTCGGTTTATGAATAAAAATTATTAAAATATGTGAAAAAGTGAAATCAAGTGTCATTAAAAAGAGGAAAGGCAAAGGAAAGAGAAATTGAAAAGGTATGTATAAATAAACGGTACATTTTAAACAATTGTTTTTTAAAAGATTTCAATAAAAGTGGTAGAAAGGACATTTCGAAAACGTAAATAATTACTGTGGATACGTAAATACGTGTATTTACAATGAATATAAAATACTTGACGAAATTTTAGAATCAAATAACAGTGATTTTAAAGATTTGATTTGATACAATTTCATTAGTTTTAATTGGGTTTGTGTAAAATCGTTAAAAATATTAAAAAGATATTAGGTACCATGACCCACAAATAGATATGTTTTCTATTTGTTTTCATATTTTCCCGTTTTACCACTAAAATCTGTCAAGAAATAAAGAATGAAGTAGAATGCTTTTGAAGGAATTACTTAATTTTACCTTAAGATTATTTGCTCATATACTAAACGATTGAAAGACCAATTGTTAGAGCTGTTGTGAATAATATTCTGTTGATAGCTACATATGTACTTCCGGTCACAACATTCTGGTTTGATAGGTAAATCTTTTACAATATTGAAAGTATGAAGTAAGTATATTTATAGGTATTTATTTGTTTATTTTTTGTTCTTGTTGAATTAACTAATGAATAGATATATATATGTACCAGTTTGTCACTTTTTTACTGACAGCAATAAATATTCTTACTTTATCCCCATGTTGGTTCACAATGTCGATTTTTTTTCCAATTTTCCCCGTTATCATACGGTAAGTACCCAATCTGGACATTTACACCATTCGGTATATCGGAACACATCGTTCCATTTAGAATTTAATTTTATATCCGTTTATGCAAAAAAATACAGAATGTTCATTTAAAATAGGAAAGTTATTGTAGATTGCAGTGAAAAGGTGTTGACTTGTAAAAACAGTTACTCAATATATACCCCCTATCTATACCTATATGAAGAGATGAAGACGATAATTCAGTTCCGAAATTGGTAACTTTTCCGATAGGGTCATGTTATGAAATTTACCTTTAAATAAATAAAAGATTTTCAATGGTGCATTATGATACAGGGTGTTCCATTTAAAATAAGGAAGTTAGTGTCAAGTTCCGGTATAACCGGAAGCACTACACATTTGAAAATATGTTAAAAATGTATATCACGTGCCGTAGTTACCTTATGATTTTTGATAAAATTGTCCCACCATCAATTTTTCAAAAATGGGCCGCTGACTTACGGTCATCCTGTATCAAATACAAATAGGTATGGAGGTAATTCGGTGCTCAGTAGACATCAGTCATAATATCATTTTATTTTCTTTTATCGTTCGTTGTGTATTTAATATTATTTATAGTATTGTTATCAAAATTGTACACATCAACACAATTACACGATTGCATATCGTATTTTAGTCATTATGTATTCTACCTATACCTTGGAAATTTTACTGAGATCTGTTCAACTAATAACATAATAATGTCCTTGTACCTATTATTACCTATCTATGCATACATATATATTATATGTGTATATTGCAATATAACTGTCCAATTTCTGCAAAAAAAAACAGAAAATATTGTAGTATATGTACTTTCCTGTTTAGCCTTAAAAAAGATATTACATTTGTAAATTGTAGAATACCAATGAAATTCACCTATATACACCACAAACTTTGTTAACAACTCCTTTAATGTGGATTTTAAAAGTTTGTGGTGTATGGGGGGTAAGTGTGCTATTAGGTACCTATACCATTACGACATAAATTTAACTACTACGTATTTTTGTTGATATGCTGGAGGTCTCCATAAGACATCAGTGGCTGTCATGCTAGGTCTTCTGGATTTGCATTTGCAATTCCAGTGATTTTTTTTACATATGTTCTATTATATGACACACGGTACATTTTGTGAAGTAATGTACGTAGGTATACCCCTCCTTCGGCAAGTGGATTGTGTATTGATGGAATTGTTAGTAATAAGTATAATATGTAACAAAGTATAATATATACGGATTAGCGCTTTCCTTTATTTATACATGTTATCCGCTTATTTCAGGTGACTATGGAAATCGCAGAGAATCAGTTAGTAATTATAGAACGATCATGTCTACTTCAGCGTACATAACTTCCGGTAAGTAGTCTTCTGTACAGTAATTGCATACTGCCGAATTATAGTTATTTTTGTAATAAGTCTGATGCACCTTTGCACCAATACAATCATTATTGTTTTTACTCTCAGATATCCCCCTGGAAGGAACGCAAAAGGATTGGACTCTGCGACTGATACTACATCACCTTCATTGTTTCACTATTAATATTACAAAGTCTAATAGCATGCCCGCAAATTTCAGGGTGTTTATCGGTAAATGGTCTATTTTGTAACAGTTATTTATGCCGTATTAATATTTGCTTAATAAGTATGATATAAAATATAGGTATCTACTTCTATAAATATGTATACATATATTTCGTTTTTGTTTTCAGATAGTCCACTGGAAAGAAACCACTTTTCCACTGTTAATATTATTATGACCACTTTTAAGCCTAGGATTTTCTGTAAGTTTGTCGCTATATATTTTCATCTGTAAATGTAATTCTGATATATCGACAATATTCCTATTTTCCTATTAAATACCTACCCCAGTGCGAATCCAATTGTACGCTTGTGTAAAATACAAAAAAAAACAGTATTTGATGAGTACAAATGTAAATATGTTTATTGTATTTCTAGTTATTTCAATATTTCTGTTAATACATTTTCTACATATTTAAAGATAAATACAAATACTGAAGTAATCGCAAGACTGATAATAATGCTGCAGTTTATTATCAAATCATTGCCAATCTTATTTTTTGTACTGTTAGTACTATGAATTCCGCACAAATACGTTATATCCGTCCAAATTTATGTATTTACATGCAAACTTGGTTTTTTATGTTGTATATCAATTTGACTGATATACCACTAGGACAACCAACTGTTTAATTAATATTTTTATGGTTCTTTTATTTTGAAACCAAATTCGAAAACGACAGTTAGACTTTTACATGTTAATCACACTTGTAAATTATTTTGAAATACAAATACTTACAAATAGTTCTATAGTATTTGTACTTATATTTTAAAAACTTTTCATTGAAATAATACAATATTTTTTGTATTTTATTTGATTTTCCCACTACGTTTTCGTTTCTCTGAATAGTCAAGAATAATTAAATTCAGCAGACAATATTAAATTACATGTGAATTGTCCAATAAATAATTATTAGTAAAATAATTATACAATGTAATTTCTAGATGGAAAGTTATTAGTAAAGCATTTGTATTTGTATTTAAATACTTATGAACAGTATTTTTACGAGTCTGATGTTCATGCTTATAAAATATCCAAAATAAATATTATTCGCACAACGTTGTTGTTTTAGAACAGTTCCTTCAGTCATTTAGTTACTTAAAATAAAAAAGCCATAAAAATTTTACATGAGAATGTTGTTATCGATACTTCTTCCTATTTCTTAATTAGTTTTGCATCTGTTTTTCAATTTGTGGGTAACTTTGATAAAATTACTTAAGCTTTAGGTAATTTTGTATTTCTGTTTAACAAGTACTTTTTACTCAAATATAACTATATTATAGAATCTGATTTTGTTAATTTTGTTGTTTATTCGGTATTGTAATTATTTGTTTTATTGTAATAAAAATTTTAATGGATGTTATCTTTTATTTTCTAAAAACACTTGAATGATTAGGTGAAAATTTGTCAAGTCACACACTCTTTTCTTAACTTTTTAAGAAGATTGTTTGTTTCTTGGTAAATTTTCACTTAATCAATAATATAACTTACAAAAATAAAAAAATAAAAAAAACCCGCGTTTAAATAGGCGCCTGTATTCTCTACTTTTCATCACTTAAGTGGGAGGGCGCTTCAATCGCCGAAAAAAAGTTTCCAATCTACAATAGTATATATATCTCTTATCTATGGCCATAATAATGAACAAGTCATTGAAATATAATACAAGGTATAAATCTGTAAAATGTTTAAGTTAGGTAAATATGGGAATATGCGTCAGTTCTTTTTCTCAGCGCTCGCTTGTATTGTTTATGAGTTCAATAGCAAAAATCAACACTATCGACACCTTTGTCGCCACAGATTACCTTTAGTCTAAACAACACATACACAGGGTGATCGTTGCACTAACAATGCCTGTAGGAAGAAAATGGTCAGAACACAACAGAACAGAACAGAATAAAAGAACACAACAGAACAGAACAGAACAGAACAAAAGAACACCAGAAAGTCAGAACGGCATAGCAAATAGTTAATTAAGACTTCTATTATATTCTTCATATTAATATTTTGTTTTTAAATAAATACAAAGAAAACTTCATCCTGCACAAATTATTTACAACAATAGTTTTTAGAGAAACAGATAGACGTGGCTGAAGATTAGAGTTCGTTGGGCTTTGTTCCCTGGAAATCAAGCTCGAGAAAAGTCGAGAACTCAAGATATCAGGTACATACCTATATAGAAATTAAAATCGCCGTTTGTTGTGTTGCGTGGCGGCGCGGGCCAAAGCGCAGCGGCACCCTTTGATCTCCCTGCAAGCGCTCTGCGGCGTCGTTTTTACACGTTCGTTCGTATTTCGAGTTTCGACTCTAGCAAAGTACAAGGTCACATATCTAGCCTTTCGAAACAAGTTGTATGTGTGTGTAATTCTATCCGCATAAATATTCCATACACATACGCACATTA
>JAQSLM010000058.1:0-14282 GCA_029378335.1 Agrilus mali | reverse complement strand
TAGCTTACAGAATTATAGGTAGGTATGAATGTTGAGGTAGGTTATCTCTCGAAAAAAAAAAGTTATAGTAGTGTGTATATGTATATGTATGTATAGTAGAGGGGGATAACAGCTTCTCCCTCAGAGGAGGAGAGGATGACGTAACATTATTGAAATGTGAATTAATTGTGACGTAACATTATGTATGAACAGGTTCACGCTCAGAGGAAGAGAGGATGACGTCTACATCGAGCAAATATGAATTGCAGACGCAGCATTAGCTCGACGTTGAACACTTACCTTTTTTACTAAAACGTACACACACACACACCTGCGTTCTTTTGTTTAATGCATACGTCAACAACTTTATCATCGTGATCGACATTCGTCGATATCACACACACACACATGTCTATTTTACATATACCTGTACCCGTTCTTCTATGTCTATGAATTAATTGTGACGTAACATTATGTATGAACAGGTTCACGCTCAGAGGAAGAGAGGACGACGTCTACATCGAGCAAATATGAATTGCAGACGCAGCATTAGCTCGACGTTGAACACTTACCTTTTTTACTAATACGTACACACACACACACACACACACACACACCCTGCGTTCTTTTGTTTAATGCATACGTCAACAACTTTATCATCGTAATCGACATTCGTCGGTATCACACACACACATGTCTATTTTTACATATACCTGTACCCGTTCTTCTATGTCTATGTATTCAAATTTGAATTCACGCGCTTTATGTCTTCCATCTTACTCTGTCTACATCGAGCAAATTGCAGACGCGACATTAGCTCCACGTTACTTTTGTTGCTGTACATACGTACATATATACACACACATATACACATACTACTTTACTTTAACTTTTTGTTTTCGAGATAACCTACCACAACATTCATACCTACCAATAATTCTGCAAGCTATCATTTTACATGTGTAAGTTCATCACATACAGACATCACTTGTCGACGACGGTGAACACCTACAGTTATACATATACGCAAACACAAAGCAATTTTACCTAGAGATATTGAAATGGCTAGCCAAGTAAAAGATGATTCCATCATAATAGACATAAATAGTTAACGCCTTAGAATGGAGAGGAAGATGATTAGAGTGGTGTGAACTCTTCGGTAGAGTAACCGTCTAGGTCATGACGAGCCTGTTCTCTCTCATACCATGATGTACAAATGTAGCACTGCAAGACATGATACTGCGAGGACTGATGAAACATACCAGTCTTATGACAGAGGTATCCTTGTCTACAATTAGAACAAGTTCGATTCAACACATCCATCAAATAAATTTTACAGCTGACACAGTACTGAAGGGGTTCCATAATGCGACATGGAAAGCAAACAAAGCCTTCTGTGTGCTGACTCAGGTAAAGACACCGTTGGCACTGAAATTTTTGTAGTAGCAGTGGATTGTAAGACTTGACGAAACGGTTGTACAACGATCGTAGCATGTCCAGGCAAGGAGTAATTCTTTTGGAGGAGTGTACATTGTGCTTGGTTTGTAAACACCAATAGCAAATGTGATTTGCAGACGCAGCATTAGCTCGACGTTGAACACTTACCTTTTTTTACTAATACGTACACACACACACCTGCGTTCTTTTGTTTAATGCATACATCAACAACTTTATCATCGTAATCGACATTCACCGATATCACACACACACACACACACATGTCTATTTTACATATACCTGTACCCGTTCTTCTATGTCTATGTATTCAAATTTGAATTCACGCGCTTTACGTCTTCCATCTTACTCCGTCTATATCGAGCAATTATGAATTGCAGACACAGCATTAGCTGCACGTTACTTTTGTTGCTAATATGTATACATACATACATATATACACACACATTTACACACACTACTTTAACTTTTTGTTTTCGAGATAACCTACCACAACATTCATACCTACCAATAATTCTACAAGTTATCATTTTACATGTGTAAGTTCATCGCATACAGACATCACTTGTCGTCGACGGTGAACACCTACAGTTATACATATACGCAAACACAAAGCAATTTTACCTACCATCTATACAACTGACAACGAGTACACACACACACGCACACACACACACGCTTATTGTTTAAACAATATTTCGACACACATGAACCGATGAACATTGACTCGATTAATAATTATATATATATACACTTGAATATTTTATAGTATCTGCTCTATGTATACATTTCGCCTTGTAAAGCTTCTGGAACAGAAAAGTGAGTGAGAGGATATTGATTTTTAAAACTTTATCTTTATTATTGATTGTATACTCTTGTCTGTGTAAATAAATAAACGTTTTGACCTACGTTTGTTTTTTATTATTTTAAAAATTGTGTTATTTTCCTAAACATACAAAGAAAACTCTAAATGTTTCTGTAGTTACAATTTATTGAATTAATAGCTGTAACAATAAATAAACTTTTTTATAATCTTCAATATTAGTGGATGGCCATTTTTTGCCTGAGTCAGGACCATTTCGCCAGCCTGGAGCCTTTTCCGTTCCTTGTCGTAAAATGTTTTCTTCTATCCATCGCAACACTGTCTGATGACGACCGTTAATGCTTGGACTTAAAGTATATGGAATCTTGAACAAGTTGATTAACTTAATAAACTTTTCTAAATATTTCGGTTGCGCGTAGTATACCACATCCATTATTAAATCATCTACACACTTCAATAATGGTGTGTACGCGTTCTTTATGTTAATGATGGAGAATTTTTTGTTCTTCACTAGAACTGATCCGTTTGTTAGCATTTGCTTTAGAAAATATATATCATTTCGCATGTAATTATAATTTGTTTCATTTAAAATCCCTTGGACATCATCACCGGTTATCTCCACTTTTTCACTACAAGCTTTTAAAAAGTCGTTAACGAAGGTATCGCACCGCTGTTTTATTTCGAGAACGAAATACAAAATATCGTACGATGTATCTTGTGGTAATGTTAACCATTTGAATACTTCCTTTGGTACTTCAACTCCCAACTTCGAACACACAACCTTGACTCTGTCTAAATCATTGGATAATATTGCTTTCGCAAATTCGTAATGAGGACCTGTCTTTCTGCTTCATACAACTCATAGGATAAGGAATCCATTTTTTATGAAAATTCGATTTCTAAATCGTCTGGATCGCTCTCCTCGCTTACTAAATAACCTGTTATTACAAGTTTATCGTATCCACCTTTCAACTTAAATTCTTGTACCACGTTTTCTAACTCTGACGCAACCAAATGTTTTCTTTCAGATAAGAAACCGTCTTTGAAAAATTTCACTTCAATTACATAACTTTCAACCATTACTACGTCTTTAACTTTCGATACACTAACTAACTATTACAACTGACTACACTCACCACGTTTCATCTTATTAATAATCATACTTTTTTGGGGGAGGGGGTACATAAATTTGTAAACATGTTACCATTTATGAATACAAAAGCATACATCTCAGAAAACGTTTTTTTTATGAATCCAACTATTATGAGATGTGTCAAACCCTAACCATTTCACGTAAACCATATCACCTCTACGTCGTAATACTCGTTCCACTAAAAACACGTCTGGATGAGTAGCTTTCTGTAATTCCATACCATAAAATCCTCCTTTTATATCTTCCCCATTATCATCTTTTAAGTAATACATAATTGGATCGGATAATTTTATACGGCTTATTGTAAATAGTTCGTTGGACCAATTCGGTGTATAACCTTTCCTAAACAATTCACGATATTTACTTATTCGTACCCGGTCTCCCACTTTAAACCGAATTTTTCGTAAATCCATCTTTTTTGGGTTGTTGTAAACACTTTTCAAAAGTGTTTCTTCGTTTCGTTTAGTGACTTTGTTTGGTTTCATTCCGATGGTTCTGTGAACCCTATTGTTGTATTCATTTACTATATCTTGTAATATATTCAACCATTTGTAGGATCCTTGTAAACTAAAGCGTTGCCACATTTTTGATTTTAATGTTCTATTTACTCGTTCCACAACTGATGCCTTCTTCGTGCTATACGTTGAGTAATGGTTAATTTTATATTTTTGTATCACTTTTCTCACTTGTTCGTTATAAAATTCTTTTCCTAAGTCAGTTTGCATATTATCAGGAATACGTTTACTTCTTTTGAGAATTAACTGTAAAGCTCTTCCAACATCTTCACCTGTTTTGTGTTTTACTGCTTGAGCCCATACGAATTTTGAAAAAACGTCTATTATAACTAAAATGTATCGGAAACCTTTATTCTCTCTTGCATACGGAATCATTTCAACTAAATCGGCTTGATGAAGATCATCCAATCCTTTAACAACTACCTTACGACGTGCGAAATTAATCCTAGCGGGTTTGTGTAGTTCTTTTACAACATCTTCTTTTACGTTCGACATTTTTTTTTTTCTAATCATGAACTATGGTTGTTGATTTAGAACTGCTCGGTTTTGTGTCACCTACTGCTCTTTGTTCTAAAGTATTTAACCTTACTTTAATCTCCCTCCCTTCTTTTTTTAGTGATTCTACCATTACCACTAATTCCTTTTTGAGGTCTTCTTTCTTTTTATTGGTTCCTTGAATTTCTTTCTCTGCAAACTCCATAACTTTTTTATACTCATCTTGAATGAAGGTCTTTATTAATTCAACGCTCGTATCTATATCTCTTTTCATGTCTTGTTCAATCTCAGTCTTCAGTTTCTTCAACAATTCTTCATCACCTTTTCTAGCAAACGCTTCTACATCTTTACACTCTAGTTTTATTTTTGTTGAAAGAGAGTCCATGATTATACCACCATTCTTTTCTATTAAATCATTCACCCAGTTTGTTATGTGCTTATCCCTTTCATTGTTCAAGTTTTCAATTTCTCTTTGCAAATTTTTCATCATGATCTCTATAGTATTCTTATAACTACTCGTCAACTTTGTACCAACTTTAGAGAGAGTTTTTGTGAATTCATTTCTTAAATCGTTCAGCTTTCTATCACCATCACTAACAGCAGTTTCCTTTACCCTTTCACATTCGATTCTTATATGCTCTTTTGTTAACCTGTCCTTTTCATCCACATACTTTTTTGTAGCTGCATGAAATTCTGCTATAGGCTCATTCAAATGAATAATACGTCTATTAGCCACATCGACAAAGTATAACACTTTATCGAATGCTTTTCTAATATCCACCACATCATCTTGTGATAAAAGAAGTTTAATTTTTTTCTCCAAGAATCGTACATTAACAGCATCATGCTCCTGCTGAGGATCCCCTATTCTACTTAAGCGGTTATGATTAAAATCGTGAGCATTGCTAAATGCTCGTGAATATAATCGTTTTTTGTCTAACCCCCGTCCGAATTTATCAACCATCATCGTCAAACTAACCATTCTAACAATTTGTTTATTCGATTATATTACACTCACGCAACTCTTCTAAAATTGATTGGATTTCGTTTTCATGGTTTGTGTTACCTGCTTGTTGAGAAGCAACCAACAACTTTAAACGATCACACAATTCATTAACATCATCAAAATATTTGTATTCTATCGGTTTTTCGTTGTAAGTCAACAACGATAAGCCTCTACCTTTAGAAGGCTTCGTTGTTTGCTGTCTTAAATTGTAGACTGCTCCCGAACGTTTTAATATATCCGCATAGTCTCTCCGTTCTTTAATTGATGTTGGATATTCAGAACTTAATTTAAACAGTTGCTCATACAATCCTACAGTACCTGTGTATTTAAATTTTCCATTGATTACAACGTCTGATCCATCAAAATCTACTTCAGAATCACCGATAAAAAATTTATTTGTGTCCCATTCGAATCGAACTTTATCAAAACGGGGATTCACAATGTCAGTGTTAAATATACTACTGTCATACTCTCTGATAATTCCTTCTATATAATCTCGAGGTAGAGGATGGAATTCCTCCAAATATTCTCCAAATCGAGAGCTATTGACATAATCTAAGTATTCTTTTTTTGCTTGTTCGAACACGCTCTCATCCGTTGATGGGTTAACTTCATATACACTTTCTTCCCTTAAGAAGGAAGGAGGACCTTGAAGTATGCTGCCTGGAGCATTCGAAGGATCAAGTTTTCTAATTTTTATTGGAGTTGATGATGCTGGAACGTCACTTTTCAACCAATTAGTAATGTCTGGTTTTAATTCCTTTTTGATCTCTTCACCCAGCTCAGATTTCAAGTGAAGAAGCGATTTTGTAATTGGTTGGTATGCTTGTTGCAATAGGAGATTCTGTCTCACCATCGATTCCTTTAACATTTGCAATTTCCTCTTTACTGCTTTCCTAACTTTGATCAGTTCTTTCTTTGCTTTCACATCCATGCTGTTGTTATAGTCGTCTTTTAACAACTGATTTCATTTCTATCGCTTACATTACTATATATTTATCGAATCCTATACGATATCTCCCCTCATTTATACCACAATCCTTGTTAATCACTAGAAATCCGAATTTCTCTTTCCAACATTCTCCACATATACTTTTAAATTGGTCAAAAGTCATGTCTACAGTGACATGATCAGAAAAAACATGTTTGAGATTTAATTCATCTTGTTTAAACAGTATTATTAAGTTAGCGTTATCTCTAATTAAATGTTTGGGATTTGAGCATATGTTTGGTTTAAATAAAAAGTGTCGATTGAGTTATGTCTTCCCATACTAAAGTATTCCCTTATCTTATTCTGATTATCATTCGCAACATCATCAAAGATGAATATAGAATTAGGTCTCGCCTCTGATGGACCAATTACTTCATCAGAATCTTTATAGGGAAAATAATCAATTCCAGCAATTGGTTGTAATAATTCAGCTAAATACTTATATTTTGGTTGATATAATGACTTTGAATAAACATACACGTTTTCAAACCGTAAACCGTTTGGTTGCTCCAATAGTCCTATAATCACATTTGTTTTCCCACAGTTTGAAGGTCCAGCAACGATGCATCTTATTGTGGATGGTAGTAAAGGACCATGACGATTTATTTTTGTAGCGATGTTGAAGTCGCGATTGGTTATCGGTAGAGCAGATGGGTGTTGTACTATCCGCATGTTTATTCATTATTAAACGATTTCGATGTGTTACCTACAGATATATAAATTCAGAGTTTACATTGCTTATATAGTCAGTTGGTACACAATAGTGAAAGCACTCACATCAAACCTTTTACATGAAACACAACGTTCTGAATAATCTTATAGATAGATTACCTTTTGAATTACATCTCCCAGGCTATAACTTTTGTGGTCCAGGGACACGATTGAGCAAACGTTTAGCACGAGGTGATATTGGTATAAATCCTCTCGACGAATATTGTAAATTACACGATATTGCATACACAATTTCACCAAACATTTCACAACGTCGAATAGCGGACAAGGTTTTGGCACAACAATCTTTACGAAGACTAAAGTCGTCAGACGCATCGATAGGTGAACGCTTAGCAGCTCTCACAGTTGCTTCAGCTATGAAGATTAAGGAGAAACTTGGAATGGGACATAAACGACGATGTCATCGTAACAAAGGTGGTTCGATTCCGCTGGTGAAAATAAATAAGAGAAAACGAACAAGAAAAGGAGAACTAATACCGTTTCATAAACTAGTTACAACTGCGAAACTTGTTCTTAAGAAAAATAAGCCTATGCAGCTGTTAGATGCTGCTAAAATTGCATTAAATAAAATTAGAAGACTTGGAAAGAGATCTAAATATCCTAGAATCATTCCAATTCCAAAGACAGGTGGTTTTCTACCATTAATTCCGATTTTTGCAGGATTATCAGCCCTTGGGGCTCTCTCTGGTGGTGCTGCTGGGATAGCTAAAGCTGTACAAAATGCTAAATCAGCACAGCAGCAACTACAAGAAGCTAAACGTCATAACAATTCGATGGAAGCCATTGCTCTTGGAAAAAATATTTCGATTCAACCTTCTCGTACAGGTTTCGGTTTATACCTAAAACCCTTTCAACAAAAAAAAAAAACAACAAATTTTTCATGAAGTTACCTAATCGTCCTCTAACAAATTTAGATTTATATAAATACATTCACTATTTACAAATTCCATACTTTCGTGGAATCTTTATGCGTAACGAATTACCAAGAATAGTTCACAGGTGTGAAAGTGGAATCGTTAATTTAGATACAGGAACTGGTACACATTGGACAGCATACGTAAAACGAAACAACAAAGCTATTTACTTTGATAGTTTTGGTGATCTCCGTCCACCGAAAGAATTGGTTCATTATTTACAATCTGCTGGTCCTTGCATTATTACTTACAACTACGATCGTGTTCAGAACCCCACCGATTTTAATTGTGGTCATTTAGTTCTTCAATTCTTACAACAAATTACGCAAACCCGTTTTTAAAACAAACCATCACAGTAACTTCTCTGTATTAAACAGAACGTTAAACCGAAAACATGTCTTACACATTCGCCTTGACTCATACGAAGTCAGAGCTACAAATGATAATAAGTCCACCGATTGTTTTAAACGAGGATGAAGAATATCAAATAGCGTTATTAAATTTTGAAGCCTATAACAGTATTCCAAATATTGATGAAAATAACAACAAATTCTATTTTGAAGGTTCTAACAAACCAGTCGTAGTTCTTCCAGAAGGATCCTATGAAATCGATGATATTAATAATTTTCTTCAGGAGAAATTGAAAGGGGCTGATGACAGTATTCGTCTGTCTGGAGACAATACTACATTAAAAAGTCATGTAAAGAGCACCAGAAAAGTTGATTTCACTCCGACAGATTCTCCAGCAAAGATATTAGGTTTTGATAATAAGCTTCTACCATCGACTGAAGAGGAGTCTGACCATGTAGCTGACATTTTCAAGGTAAACGCAATTTCAGTAATGTGTAACCTTGTATCTAACTCCTACATACATACCAATGATGGTACTAAAGGACAAGATGGACATGTACTACATCAATTCTTTCCCAATGTACCTCCCGGATTTAAAATTGTAGAGAATCCTACAAATCTTATATACTTATCTATCAACACACGTATCATCGATTACATTTCCCTTAAAATAGTTGATCAAGACGGTAATCTTGTTAATTTCCGTGGAGAGCGTGTTACAGTAAGACTTCACTTACGAAAAGTATTGTTACGAGTACTTGCCAATTAAGTTGGTGTGAACATAATTAATGAACATCTTCCCTGATTACATAAGGAATATTCTCGGCTTTCCTGAAACATCTAGAAAACACCAGCAAAGATCAATGGGAAAACAATTGAATTACTAGACGGCTGTAGAATACCCTAGAAAAAGGCTGAGAAGACTATAAAAGCGGACGAGACACTCACACCGAGTTAGTTGACAGTAACAGCTGATGCAAAGCGATCGATAGGCGATACAGGCGAACCATAGTGGCGATAGAGAGTTCATAGAGAGCGATAGATAGTGTCTACCGGAACGGCGATTAAAGGAGACTTTTAGTGAAATAAATTGTGCAGACTTGTTTATAACTGTAGTGTAGTCAAATTAACTTTAGTACTTAAATAAATTCGTTGATTTGTTTTGTTAATTGTGTTTTCTGTGACCGAACACGTCACATTTGGTGTCAGAAGTGGGATAGTAAGGGAATTGAAGATTCCCGAAGAAAGTTAGCACGACAGATCGTAGGAGAGATCCGAAGTGAAGAAGAATTTTGAAGCCTTATGCCAGTAACAAGAAAACAATCAGCGATAATGGAAGAACAAATAAAGGCTTTAATGGAAATGATGAAGGCAATGAAGGCAGGCCAGGAAGAAATGAAGGCAGGCCAGGAAAAAATGAAGGAAGAATTGAAGAATAAAATGGAAGCTGGACAGGACGAAATGAAATTAGCACAAGAAGAAATGAAGGCGGGCCAAGTGGAAATTAAGGCAGGTCAAGAAAAATTGATCGAAGATATGAGAGCAATAAAAATTGAGCAGGAAGGATTGAAAGAACAGTTGAAGGAAGTCAGAACCGAAGTGCAAGAAGAGTTAAAGGAAGTCAGAGTAGAAGTGCAAGAAGAATTAAAGGAAGTACGACAAGAATTGGAGACGACACAAGAGAAACTAAGAGATCAGTTGAAAGAAGAAGTACAAAAGGAAGTAGAGAAGATGAGACAGAAGTTCGAGAACACAAAACCGGCAAGTGAAGTAAAGTCCGAAGACACTGCCAAGACGATTAGAATTAAACCACCGACTTTCGACGGAAAAGTTTGCTGGTCTGTATACAAACGACAGTTCGAGGCAGCGGCAGAAGCAAACAACTGGAACGATTTTGAGAAAGCAACGGCGCTGGTCATAGCCCTGCGAGGAGAAGCATTGGAAGTCCTTCAAGGTATTCCAGAGCGCCAACAACGGGACTTCTCTGCGCTGTTAGAGCGACTTGAAATGAGATATGGCGACAAACATTTGCAACAAGTGTACCAAACCCAACTCAAGTGTCGCAATCAGAAGACATCAGAAAATCTACAGGAGTTCGAGGCCGATGTGGAACGTCTAGTTAGATTGGCCTATCCTACCGCTCCGCAGGACTTCGCAGACCAACTAGCAGTCCAAACATTCGTCGATGGTGTAAGGGACACCGACTTACAACAAGTTCTCCGTTTGGCCCGCCACAAGACTGCGAGTGACGCACTGGCGCACGCCTTAGAATTCGAAGCTGCAAAACAAGCTTCCAAGGGCCACGTGCGTGTGCGCCAAATAGCTGTTGAAGACGACGAATACAAGAATGAAGTTACGAGGCTGATTAAAGAATGCGTCGAAACTGTCAAGAAGACTACCATCAACGACAAGAGAGAATCGGCCAAATGTTGGGAATGCGGGAAGGTCGGTCACTTTTCCCGAGACTGTGGCCAAAATAAAGGAAGACCAAGGTGCTGGAAATGTGGAAAGCGCGGACATTTACAGCTAGACTGCCCTAAACGCCACGAATGCGTCGAAACTGTGAAAAGAACTACAATCGATGATAGAAGAGAATCGGCCAGATGTTGGCAATGTGGGAAGGTCGGTCATTTTTCCCGAGACTGTGGACAAAACAAAGGAAGACCAAGGTGCTGGGAAAGTGGAAAGCAGGGACATTTAGAGCGAAACTATCCGGCCGAGGAATGCCGTGCGGATCAACAGCGGCTACAAGTATACGACTTCAGCATCGAGCATCGTGCTGGAAAACAACATGGTAACGCTGATGCCCTCTCGCGAAGACCATGCTCGAAGAACTGCAAACATTGCATGGCCGCCGAAAAGAAGGAACCAGTCAACTTAGCAAGGATCTGTCAGACGATGGTGGAACCTGAAGAACACTGGCAGAACGAAGACCTGGCGAAAGACCAAGATAACGACGAAGACATTAAACCGATACTGCGGTGGAAAAAGGCAGGAACAGCACGACCTACCTGGGCAGATGTTAGCAGTACGAGTACCATCACGAAGAGCTATTGGGCCTTATGGGATTCGCTCATCGTCGAGAATGGGGTACTAAAAAGAGTGTGGGAAAGCCCTGACGGAACTAAAATTCGACATCAAGTAGTTCTCCCGAAGAACAGAGTCAAAGAGGTGCTGACAGAAGTCCATGGAGGTGTTGGTGGAGGACACTTCGGAGTAACAAAGACGTTGGAGAAGGTGCGAGAGCGATTTTATTGGCTAAAGTGTAGAAGAGACGTCGAAAATTGGTGTAGGAAGTGCCCAACGTGTGCGTCAGCCAAGGGACCTCAGACTCGAAGCCGAGGGCGAATGAAACAGTACAATGTTGGTGCCCCATTTGAGAGAATAGCTCTGGACGTAGCAGGACCATTCCCAACAACAGCTGCTGGCAATAAGTACATCTTGGTAGTGATGGACTATTTTAGCAAATGGCCCGAAGTGTACGCAATCCCAAATCAAGAAGCTACTACGGTCGCTGGAATGTTGGTCAACCAATGGATCAGCCGGTATGGAGTTCCGATGGAGATCCACTCTGACCAGGGACGGAACTTTGAATCCGCAGTATTCCGGGAAGTCTGTGAGCTGCTAGGAGTACAGAAAACTAGGACCACTCCATTACATCCACAATCTGACGGAATGGTCGAACGGTTTAACGCGACGCTAGAAACCAATTTGAAAATGGTTGTTAACGATCATCAGACAGACTGGGACCAGCATATACCTTTGTTCCTGTTGGCCTATCGAAGTGCGGTTCATGAGACCACCGGCAGAACACCAGCCAGCATTTTATTTGGAAGAGAGCTGAAGTTACCGATGGACATCCGGTTTGGACACCCAGAAGATCGGCGACCTTCAGCTACCAACTACGCACAGCAGCTAGAGGAACGACTCGATGCCATCCATAGAGCCGTTCGTAACAAAATCCAAGTAGGGAGTGACCGCATGAAGACCAGGTACGACCGGAGAGCCAACAGCACAGGATTCAGAGAAGGGGACCAGGTGTGGCTTTACAATCCTGTCCGTCGGAAAGGACGCTCACCGAAGCTACAGCGAGCCGGGGAAGGACCTTACACTGTGGTCAGAAGGCTGAATGACGTGGTCTACCGTATTCAGAGAGGACCAAAGGCCAAGATGAAAGTTGTACATTTGGACCGCCTGGCGCCCTACAAAGGTCAAGACATTGATCGGGACGATCAATTCTAAGAAGGGGGCAGTGTTACGAGTACTTGCCAATTAAGTTGGTGTGAACATAATTAATGAACATCTTCCCTGATTACATAAGGAATATTCTCGGCTTTCCTGAAACATCTAGAAAACACCAGCAAAGATCAATGGGAAAACAATTGAATTACTAGACGGCTGTAGAATACCCTAGAAAAAGGCTGAGAAGACTATAAAAGCGGACGAGACACTCACACCGAGTTAGTTGACAGTAACAGCTGATGCAAAGCGATCGATAGGCGATACAGGCGAACCATAGTGGCGATAGAGAGTTCATAGAGAGCGATAGATAGTGTCTACCGGAACGGCGATTAAAGGAGACTTTTAGTGAAATAAATTGTGCAGACTTTTTTATAACTGTAGTGTAGTCAAATTAACTTTAGTACTTAAATAAATTCGTTGATTTGTTTTGTTAATTGTGTTTTCTGTGACCGAACACGTCACAGTATAATATGGTTACACGATATAGCTGTATCCAACGATATTCGAACAAGAACAATACCATAAAACGATTACCACACTCTAAAACGCTCATTTCTCTTACACCCATTCAACGATTAACACCGTCCAATAAACAGTTCCTTAAATCTTTGGGGTTGCGGTTGAAAAAGACGAAACGTTAAAATGGTTGTAGAAATACTGAATGTCATCGAGAAAGCTGTTTTCGACAACGCTATTGTCAATGCTGATAGACATACCCATCAACCTTATGCGAATTCAACTTTTAAAAATAATGATACCATACGAATTCCGATAGAAAATGAAGATGTTTACACCCTACCTTCCAATAGTTTCATATACATAGAAGGACGTTTGCTGAAAAAGGATGGAGCTGTACCTATCGCAACTACTTTTATCAATAATGGAATTCTACACCTGTTTGACGAAATTCGATATGAATTGGGTGGGAAAGTTATTGACCGAGTCCGTAATCCTGGTATCACTACAACGATGAAAGGTTACGCGTCTTACAATGAAAATGAAAGTAAACGTCTCATTAATAGTGGCTGGTTACCTCCTGCTTTAGGCGCTGTACAAGGAGTTGCTCTTCATACTAGGAATCTGGTTGATACAAACGGTTACTTCAACGTTTGTATTCCTCTTCGTATGATTCTAGGATTTGGTGAAGACTTTCGAAAGATAATACTCAACATACGACAAGAATTAGTTCTAGTTCGCAGCAGTACTGACAGTAATGCTCTCTTTTGTTCAGCAGAAACGGTTGAAGACGTAGTTGTACAATTGAATCAGATATCTTGGAAAATTCCTCATGTATCTGTTGCTGATGCTGAACGTTTGAAATTATTACGTTACGTTGATCGTAATTTAAATATGGAACTTTCGTTCCGTAGTTGGGAACTACATGAATATCCTATACTTAATCAATCGTATTCTCACAACTGGACTGTGAAAACTACATCACAGTTGGAAAAACCTCGCTTCATTATTTTCGGATTTCAAACCGGTAAAGGTAATGATATTAAAAAAAATATGAGTACTTTCGATCACTGTAACCTAAACAATTTTAAAGTTCACTTAGGATCCACTATGTACCCGTACGATAATTTGAATTTAGATTTCGATGTTTCCAGATTTGCTGTTTTATAT
>JAQSLM010000057.1:0-14307 GCA_029378335.1 Agrilus mali | reverse complement strand
TTAGAATTGATCTTCCCGATCAATGTCTTGACCTTTGTAGGGCGCCAAGTGGTCCAAGTGTACAACTTTCATTTTGGCTTTTGGTCCTCTCTGAATACGGTAGACCACGTCATTCAGTCTTCTGACCACGGTGTAAGGTCCTTCCCAGGCTCGCTGTAGCTTCGGTGAGCGCCCTTTTCGACGGACAGGACTGTAAAGCCACACCTGGTCCCCTTCTCTGAATCCTGTGCTGTTGGCTCTCCGGTCGTACCTGGTCTTCATGCGGTCACTCCCTACTTGGATTTTGTTACGAACGGCTCTATGGATGGTATCGAGTCGTTCCTCTAGCTGCTGTGCGTAGTCAGTAGCCGAAGGTCGCCGATCTTCTGGGTGTCCAAACCGGATGTCCATAGGTAACTTCAGCTCTCTCCCAAATAAAATGCTGGCTGGTGTTCTGCCGGTGGTCTCATGAACTGCACTTCGATAGGCCAACAGGAACAAAGGAATGTGCTGGTCCCAGTCTGTCTGGTGATCGTTGACAACCATTTTCAAATTGGTTTCCAGCGTCGCGTTAAACCGTTCTACCATTCCGTCAGATTGTGGATGTAACGGAGTGGTCCTAGTTTTCTGTTGTGGTTAATAAAATTTCTTGGAAAATCCCACATATATCTGTTGCAGACATAGAACGGTTGAAACTTCTAAAATATTTGCAAAGAAATCAACAGAGGGAAATTAATTTCCGTAGTTGGGAGTTGCATGAATATCCCCTACTACCTCAAACAAATATCCATACATGGGCTGTTAAAACAACATCACAACTTGAAAAACCTCGGTTTGTGATAGTCGCATTTCAGATAGAAATAATAAACCAAAAAAAAATAAAGCCCACTTTGACCATTGCGAACTTAATAATATTAAATTACATTTAGGTTCTTCTATGTATCCTTATGACAATCTCCATCTTGATTTCAAAAACAACAAATTCTCTATATTATATGAGATGTATGCTCAATTCCAACAGTCTTATTACGGAACCGTTAGCGAACCGGTGTTAAAACCGTCAGAATTTAAGAAAGTTGCTCCTTTATTTGTAATCGACTGTTCACACCAGAACGAAGTTGTAAAATCCGGGGCGATAGATATACGCTTGGATTTTGAAACTAGTGAGGCAATTCCAGCCAATACAGCTGCTTACTGCTTAATTCTGCACGATCGAATGGTTCGTTACAATCCTTCCACCAACATTGTTCAAGTATTATAATAATATCATGGAGTTCATAGTAGATGTGCAAGGTTTTAAAACAGAGGGGAATATCTTCCTTTTTAAAGAATTCGCTGTTAGTAGAATAAATAGCGATGAAAAAATATCATGGTATCTACTATCTCCACCATTTCCTTGGTCGCAACTTACAGCTCGCTATAGAAGTCAAAATGGGTGGCTTACTAGAAACTATCACGGACTAGAATGGAATAGCGGGTATAACGATTATCAAGAAACAGTGGCTGAAATAGGTAAAATTTTAAGTTGTTCGACCACTGTATACGTTAAAGGAATGGAGAAACAGGTGTGGATATCGAAAGAATTTCCACATTTAGAGAACATTGTCAATTTGGAGGATTTGGAGTGTCCATCTTTAACAAAACTCCTCGCAAAGTATAAAACCACTCCAGTTTGCACTTACCACTCCCTCTTTCAAGATACGTGCTACAATTGTGCATTAGAAAATGTATTTGTTCTTAAAAATTGGTTACAGATGTATCTATCTTCAAAATGATGAATAAAAAAATTTTCTACAGTTGTACATTTTTCTGTTTAGTAATAGAAACTAGTATAAAACGTTCGGGTATGAGAATAAACTCAGACAGTAGCTAATTGACAATAACATAGTAAGCATCAACATATCTTATTATGAACCGCGGCTGTAGAATTTTAATAAACTTCTACAATGGTGATAATGTACTACAAAAAAACGAAAATTTAGAGATTTTAGAATATCAAGACTTCTTTTCTGAATACAATATAGCTAACTACAAACACATTTCGATTGGTGTAGTTGTTTATAGCAATAACAACATAGCTAACGTTGAGAATTATATTGTAAAAGCAAAGTTCTATGGTCGTAATGGTGATCACTTTACGAAAAATATATGCAGAAGGTATTTCGAGGGTCGGCCAAGTGAAGAAGATTTAGAATTCTTTAACGTCGAAAATTATGGCATTTTGCAAATAACAGGTGAGCTGATTGGAGATGACGAAGGAGTCGAGAGCGATTACTACAACAGCAGTCATGGGGATAGCGATGATGATATCGTGGAAGTATAAAGCATAATCAAATGTACAAATGATTGTTGACTAAATTCTTAATAAAGAATCTTAAAAGTTCAATGCTCCAGTTACGGTTATTGACAAAAAGTTTGACCCCGTTAGAGGTTAACAACCTCCTCCTCTCAAGCGTCATATAACATTAGCACATGGTGTACAAACTAATAACCGGTCAATGAACTTTAACGCGAAAAGTTCAATACCCCAATTACGGTCATTGATATCAAGTTTGACCTCGTTTTAAGCCAATGACCTCCTTCTCTCAAGCGTCATAGATCAATAACACATGGTGTGCAAACTAATAACAGGTCAATGAACCAAAAACGCGAAAAGTCAATGCCCTAATTACGGTCATTGACAACAAGTTTAACCTCGATAAAAGTCAACAACCTCCTCCTCCTCCTCCGGTCATAGAACCGGCGAATCCATACTACTTGTAAACATTGTTTCCATGGTCCAAGAGCTTTTCATAAATGATTCTCCCTAATCCTCGTGAATTCTGAAACTGATTCCTGAAGGTGGCCCAAAAAAGGGAGTCTTCTTTGCTTAACATTAAAACCTGAAAATTATTAAACTCATGCCACTAGAATCGTTAGAAAAGAGAGAAAGTAAAAAATAGATCATTATTTTTTTTGTGACCCATATTACCACTTATTTTTTGCCAAGAACAATGCTTATCATTAGAGATAAATAAAAAGTAAAAACACTTGGCAATTTTCATAAACAGCTTTTTCGTAGAATCGCAACAAAAATGAGTTTTTGCGGTATGATAACGCACATCAATGGCGGGGGCGATTTCGTTGTTCGTAGATTATTAAATTCCATTTTTAGCAAATCATTCGAACCAAGAAATTCCTACATGGCTTCATAATGCTAAAATTACAATTATAATTACTAAAGAAAACTTGCTAAAAAGGCATGACTGATTTTTTCTAAGGAATCAATATAGGTAGTAAGTTCTATGTAAAGAAATCGACAAACGTTATTATTTATATATTTATTAAGAAGTTATTCATTCACTAAAAAAAAAAAAATAGTGCAATAACTTTTTATTGCCGTACATTGCCCTGATAAATGTCTTTCTTTGTGTTTTCGAAATTGGAAATTTGAAATGAACGCGCATTTTATGTGTTTCATTATCTCAGATTACCCACTTATAAAATTTTTACAAAAAACAGGTCATTACGTTACGATGATATACTACAACAACAGAATATAGATATAAAAAAAAAAAAGCTAATTTTAAGTATTTTGTGTATATTATATTATATAAGATTCATTGTTTTACAGTGGCCTACGCGAATTTTTAGTACACGTGTGGAATATAAAGATAAAATAATCATCATAGTGCATAAGGAATTGATAAGGTGTTTTTTGCTGCATTGTTACTAAAGTTTGCAATTTGTAGTGTTAGTAAGGTATTTCATTTAAAAATAATTTTATTTTTTTTTTATTAAATGATTAATTGTATAAACAACTTCGCACGCCACAACTATCAGATAAGATTTTGTATTCAATTAAATTTGCTTTTATCAGTTTTGCCGATGAGTTATTAAACATTTTTCAACATTATTAATTCAATTCGATGACAATCTATTCCGCTCTTTAAACGATTTTTTGTAGATAGGAGTTGTTATGTTCATAACAATAGTATTTTAATTTCTATTAAATTTTTATCTATATTGTTTGTATTACAAGGAATTTACAATTTTATTAAACTGTGTTTCGGCATCTTCAAACATGTAGGTACCTGACAGTTTCCGAAAATCTCATTAAAAGCCCATCAGGCCTTTCCATATTTGTGCAGTATTCGATAGATATTGTCATCTGGTTTGCAGATTTCTAGCCTATTGTATTATTTGTTACCTAGATCATATTTGTCAGCATACTGTGACGTGTTCGGTCACAGAAAACACAATTAACAAAACAAAACAAAACAACGAATTTATTTAAGTACTAAAGTTAATTTGACTACACTACAGTTAAAAACAAGTCTACACAATTTATTTCACTAAAAGTCTCTTTCAATCGCTGTTACCGTAGCCACTGGTATCGCTCTCTATGAACTCTATCCCCACTATGGTTCGCCTGTAACGCCTATCGATCGCTTCACTTCCAAACATCAGCTGTCCACTGTCAACTAACTCGGTGTGAGTGTCTCGTCCGCCTTTTATAGTCTTCTCACCCTTTTTTCTAGGGTATTCTACAGCCGTCTAGTAATCCAATTTTTTTCCCCATTGATCTTTGCTGGTGTTTTCTAGATGTTTCAGGAAAGCCGGGAATATTTCTTATGTATTCAAGGGAGATGTTCGTTAATTATGCTCACACCAACTTAATTGGCAAGTACTCGTAACACTGCCCCCTTCTTAGAATTGATCTTCCCGATCAATGTCTTGACCTTTGTAGGGCGCCAAGTGGTCCAAGTGTACAACTTTCATTTTGGCTTTTGGTCCTCTCTGAATACGGTAGACCACGTCATTCAGTCTTCTGACCACGGTGTAAGGTCCTTCCCAGGCTCGCTGTAGCTTCGGTGAGCGCCCTTTTCGACGGACAGGACTGTAAAGCCACACCTGGTCCCCTTCTCTGAATCCTGTGCTGTTGGCTCTCCGGTCGTACCTGGTCTTCATGCGGTCACTCCCTACTTGGATTTTGTTACGAACGGCTCTATGGATGGTATCGAGTCGTTCCTCTAGCTGCTGTGCGTAGTCAGTAGCCGAAGGTCGCCGATCTTCTGGGTGTCCAAACCGGATGTCCATAGGTAACTTCAGCTCTCTCCCAAATAAAATGCTGGCTGGTGTTCTGCCGGTGGTCTCATGAACTGCACTTCGATAGGCCAACAGGAACAAAGGAATGTGCTGGTCCCAGTCTGTCTGGTGATCGTTGACAACCATTTTCAAATTGGTTTCCAGCGTCGCGTTAAACCGTTCTACCATTCCGTCAGATTGTGGATGTAACGGAGTGGTCCTAGTTTTCTGTTGTGGTTAATAAAATTTCTTGGAAAATCCCACATATATCTGTTGCAGACATAGAACGGTTGAAACTTCTAAAATATTTGCAAAGAAATCAACAGATGGAAATTAATTTCCGTAGTTGGGAGTTGCATGAATATCCCCTACTACCTCAAACAAATATCCATACATGGGCTGTTAAAACAACATCACAACTTGAAAAACCTCGATTTGTGATAGTCGCATTTCAGATAGAAATAATAAACCAGAAAAAAATAAAGCCCACTTTGACCATTGCGAACTTAATAATATTAAATTACATTTAGGTTCTTCTATGTATCCTTATGACAATCTCCATCTTGATTTCAAAAACAACAAATTCTCTATATTATATGAGATGTATGCTCAATTCCAACAGTCTTATTACGGAACCGTTAGCGAACCGGTGTTAAAACCGTCAGAATTTAAGAAAGTTGCTCCTTTATTTGTAATCGACTGTTCACACCAGAACGAAGTTGTAAAATCCGGGGCGATAGATATACGCTTGGATTTTGAAACTAGTGAGGCAATTCCAGCCAATACAGCTGCTTACTGCTTAATTCTGCACGATCGAATGGTTCGTTACAATCCTTCCACCAACATTGTTCAAGTATTATAATAATATCATGGAGTTCATAGTAGATGTGCAAGGTTTTAAAACAGAGGGGAATATCTTCCTTTTTAAAGAATTCGCTGTTAGTAGAATAAATAGCGATGAAAAAATATCATGGTATCTACTATCTCCACCATTTCCTTGGTCGCAACTTACAGCTCGCTATAGAAGTCAAAATGGGTGGCTTACTAGAAACTATCACGGACTAGAATGGAATAGCGGGTATAACGATTATCAAGAAACAGTGGCTGAAATAGGTAAAATTTTAAGTTGTTCGACCACTGTATACGTTAAAGGAATGGAGAAACAGGTGTGGATATCGAAAGAATTTCCACATTTAGAGAACATTGTCAATTTGGAGGATTTGGAGTGTCCATCTTTAACAAAACTCCTCGCAAAGTATAAAACCACTCCAGTTTGCACTTACCACTCCCTCTTTCAAGATACGTGCTACAATTGTGCATTAGAAAATGTATTTGTTCTTAAAAATTGGTTACAGATGTATCTATCTTCAAAATGATGAATAAAAAAATTTTCTACAGTTGTACATTTTTCTGTTTAGTAATAGAAACTAGTATAAAACGTTCGGGTATGAGAATAAACTCAGACAGTAGCTAATTGACAATAACATAGTAAGCATCAACATATCTTATTATGAACCGCGGCTGTAGAATTTTAATAAACTTCTACAATGGTGATAATGTACTACAAAAAAACGAAAATTTAGAGATTTTAGAATATCAAGACTTCTTTTCTGAATACAATATAGCTAACTACAAACACATTTCGATTGGTGTAGTTGTTTATAGCAATAACAACATAGCTAACGTTGAGAATTATATTGTAAAAGCAAAGTTCTATGGTCGTAATGGTGATCACTTTACGAAAAATATATGCAGAAGGTATTTCGAGGGTCGGCCAAGTGAAGAAGATTTAGAATTCTTTAACGTCGAAAATTATGGCATTTTGCAAATAACAGGTGAGCTGATTGGAGATGACGAAGGAGTCGAGAGCGATTACTACAACAGCAGTCATGAGGATAGCGATGATGATATCGTGGAAGTATAAAGCATAATCAAATGTACAAATGATTGTTGACTAAATTCTTAATAAAGAATCTTAAAAGTTCAATGCTCCAGTTACGGTTATTGACAAAAAGTTTGACCCCGTTAGAGGTTAACAACCTCCTCCTCTCAAGCGTCATATAACATTAGCACATGGTGTACAAACTAATAACCGGTCAATGAACTTTAACGCGAAAAGTTCAATACCCCAATTACGGTCATCGATATCAAGTTTGACCTCGTTTTAAGCCAATGACCTCCTTCTCTCAAGCGTCATAGATCAATAACACATGGTGTGCAAACTAATAACAGGTCAATGAACCAAAAACGCGAAAAGTTCAATGCCCTAATTACGGTCATTGACAACAAGTTTAACCTCGATAAAAGTCAACAACCTCCTCCTCCTCCTCCGGTCATAGAACCGGCGAATCCATACTACTTGTAAACATTGTTTCCATGGTCCAAGAGCTTTTCATAAATGATTCTCCCTAATCCTCGTGAATTCTGAAACTGATTCCTGAAGGTGGTCCAAAAAGGAGTCTTCTTTGCTTAACATTAAAACCTGAAAATTATTAAACTCATGCCACTAGAATCGTTAGAAAAGAGAGAAAGTAAAAAATAGATCATTACTTTTTTTGTGACCCATATTACCACTTATGTTTTGCCAAGAACAATGCTTATCATTAGAGATAAATAAAAAGTAAAAACACTTGGCAATTTTCATAAACAGCTTTTTCGTAGAATCGCAACAAAAATGAGTTTTTGCGGTATGATAACGCACATCAATGGCGGGGGCGATTTCGTTGTTCGTAGATTATTAAATTCCATATTTAGCAAATCATTCGAACCAAGAAATTCCTACATGGCTTCATAATGCTAAAATTACAATTATAATTACTAAAGAAAACTTGCTAAAAAGGCATGACTGACTTTTTCTAAGGAATCAATATAGGTAGTAAGTTCTATGTAAAGAAATCGACAAACGTTATTATTTATATATTTATTAAGAAGTTATTCATTCACTAAACAAAAAAAAATAGTGCAATAACTTTTTATTGCCGTACATTGCCCTGATAAATGTCTTTCTTTGTGTTTTCGAAATTGGAAATTTGAAATGAACGCGCATTTTATGTGTTTCATTATCTCAGATTACCCACTTATAAAATTTTTACAAAAAACAGGTCATTACGTTACGATGATATACTACAACAACAGAATATAGATATAAAACAAAAAAAGCTAATTTTAAGTATTTTGTGTATATTATATTATATAAGATTCATTGTTTTACAGTGGCCTACGCGAATTTTTAGTACACGTGTGGAATATAAAGATAAAATAATCATCATAGTGCATAAGGAATTGATAAGGTGTTTTTTGCTGCATTGTTACTAAAGTTTGCAATTTGTAGTGTTAGTAAGGTATTTCATTTAAAAATAATTTTATATTTTTTTTATTAAATGATTAATTGTATAAACAACTTCGCACGCCACAACTATCAGATAAGATTTTGTATTCAATTAAATTTGCTTTTATCAGTTTTGCCGATGAGTTATTAAACATTTTTCAACATTATTAATTCAATTCGATGACAATCTATTCCGCTCTTTAAACGATTTTTTGTAGATAGGAGTTGTTATGTTCATAACAATAGTATTTTAATTTCTATTCAATTTTATCTATATTGTTTGTATTACAAGGAATTTACAATTTTATTAAACTGTGTTTCGGCATCTTCAAACATGTAGGTACCTGACAGTTTCCGAAAATCTCATTAAAAGCCCATCAGGCCTTTCCATATTTGTGCAGTATTCGATAGATATTGTCATCTGGTTTGCAGATTTCTAGCCTATTGTATTATTTGTTACCTAGATCATATTTGTCAGCATACTGTGACGTGTTCGGTCACAGAAAACACAATTAACAAAACAAAACAAAACAACGAATTTATTTAAGTACTAAAGTTAATTTGACTACACTACAGTTAAAAACAAGTCTACACAATTTATTTCACTAAAAGTCTCTTTCAATCGCTGTTACCGTAGCCACTGGTATCGCTCTCTATGAACTCTATCGCCACTATGGTTCGCCTGTAACGCCTATCGATCGCTTCACTTCCAAACATCAGCTGTCCACTGTCAACTAACTCGGTGTGAGTGTCTCGTCCGCCTTTTATAGTCTTCTCAGCCTTTTTCTAGGGTATTCTACAGCCGTCTAGTAATCCAATTGTTTTCCCATTGATCTTTGCTGGTGTTTTCTAGATGTTTCAGGAAAGCCGGGAATATTTCTTATGTATTCAAGGGAGATGTTCGTTAATTATGCTCACACCAACTTAATTGGCAAGTACTCGTAACACTGCCCCCTTCTTAGAATTGATCTTCCCGATCAATGTCTTGACCTTTGTAGGGCGCCAAGTGGTCCAAGTGTACAACTTTCATTTTGGCTTTTGGTCCTCTCTGAATACGGTAGACCACGTCATTCAGTCTTCTGACCACGGTGTAAGGTCCTTCCCAGGCTCGCTGTAGCTTCGGTGAGCGCCCTTTTCGACGGACAGGACTGTAAAGCCACACCTGGTCCCCTTCTCTGAATCCTGTGCTGTTGGCTCTCCGGTCGTACCTGGTCTTCATGCGGTCACTCCCTACTTGGATTTTGTTACGAACGGCTCTATGGATGGTATCGAGTCGTTCCTCTAGCTGCTGTGCGTAGTCAGTAGCCGAAGGTCGCCGATCTTCTGGGTGTCCAAACCGGATGTCCATAGGTAACTTCAGCTCTCTCCCAAATAAAATGCTGGCTGGTGTTCTGCCGGTGGTCTCATGAACTGCACTTCGATAGGCCAACAGGAACAAAGGAATGTGCTGGTCCCAGTCTGTCTGGTGATCGTTGACAACCATTTTCAAATTGGTTTCCAGCGTCGCGTTAAACCGTTCTACCATTCCGTCAGATTGTGGATGTAACGGAGTGGTCCTAGTTTTCTGTTGTGGTTAATAAAATTTCTTGGAAAATCCCACATATATCTGTTGCAGACATAGAACGGTTGAAACTTCTAAAATATTTGCAAAGAAATCAACAGATGGAAATTAATTTCCGTAGTTGGGAGTTGCATGAATATCCCCTACTACCTCAAACAAATATCCATACATGGGCTGTTAAAACAACATCACAACTTGAAAAACCTCGGTTTGTGATAGTCGCATTTCAGATAGAAATAATAAACCAGAAAAAAATAAAGCCCACTTTGACCATTGCGAACTTAATAATATTAAATTACATTTAGGTTCTTCTATGTATCGTTATGACAATCTCCATCTTGATTTCAAAAACAACAAATTCTCTATATTATATGAGATGTATGCTCAATTCCAACAGTCTTATTACGGAACCGTTAGCGAACCGGTGTTAAAACCGTCAGAATTTAAGAAAGTTGCTCCTTTATTTGTAATCGACTGTTCACACCAGAACGAAGTTGTAAAATCCGGGGCGATAGATATACGCTTGGATTTTGAAACTAGTGAGGCAATTCCAGCCAATACAGCTGCTTACTGCTTAATTCTGCACGATCGAATGGTTCGTTACAATCCTTCCACCAACATTGTTCAAGTATTATAATAATATCATGGAGTTCATAGTAGATGTGCAAGGTTTTAAAACAGAGGGGAATATCTTCCTTTTTAAAGAATTCGCTGTTAGTAGAATAAATAGCGATGAAAAAATATCATGGTATCTACTATCTCCACCATTTCCTTGGTCGCAACTTACAGCTCGCTATAGAAGTCAAAATGGGTGGCTTACTAGAAACTATCACGGACTAGAATGGAATAGCGGGTATAACGATTATCAAGAAACAGTGGCTGAAATAGGTAAAATTTTAAGTTGTTCGACCACTGTATACGTTAAAGGAATGGAGAAACAGGTGTGGATATCGAAAGAATTTCCACATTTAGAGAACATTGTCAATTTGGAGGATTTGGAGTGTCCATCTTTAACAAAACTCCTCGCAAAGTATAAAACCACTCCAGTTTGCACTTACCACTATAAAGCATAATCAAATGTACAAATGATTGTTGACTAAATTCTTAATAAAGAATCTTAAAAGTTCAATGCTCCAGTTACGGTTATTGACAAAAAGTTTGACCCCGTTAGAGGTTAACAACCTCCTCCTCTCAAGCGTCATATAACATTAGCACATGGTGTACAAACTAATAACCGGTCAATGAACTTTAACGCGAAAAGTTCAATACCCCAATTACGGTCATTGATATCAAGTTTGACCTCGTTTTAAGCCAATGACCTCCTTCTCTCAAGCGTCATAGATCAATAACACATGGTGTGCAAACTAATAACAGGTCAATGAACCAAAAACGCGAAAAGTTCAATGCCCTAATTACGGTCATTGACAACAAGTTTAACCTCGATAAAAGTCAACAACCTCCTCCTCCTCCTCCGGTCATAGAACCGGCGAATCCATACTACTTGTAAACATTGTTTCCATGGTCCAAGAGCTTTTCATAAATGATTCTCCCTAATCCTCGTGAATTCTGAAACTGATTCCTGAAGGTGGTCCAAAAAGGAGTCTTCTTTGCTTAACATTAAAACCTGAAAATTATTAAACTCATGCCACTAGAATCGTTAGAAAAGAGAGAAAGTAAAAAATAGATCATTACTTTTTTTGTGACCCATATTACCACTTATGTTTTGCCAAGAACAATGCTTATCATTAGAGATAAATAAAAAGTAAAAACACTTGGCAATTTTCATAAACAGCTTTTTCGTAGAATCGCAACAAAAATGAGTTTTTGCGGTATGATAACGCACATCAATGGCGGGGGCGATTTCGTTGTTCGTAGATTATTAAATTCCATATTTAGCAAATCATTCGAACCAAGAAATTCCTACATGGCTTCATAATGCTAAAATTACAATTATAATTACTAAAGAAAACTTGCTAAAAAGGCATGACTGACTTTTTCTAAGGAATCAATATAGGTAGTAAGTTCTATGTAAAGAAATCGACAAACGTTATTATTTATATATTTATTAAGAAGTTATTCATTCACTAAAAAAAAAAAAAATAGTGCAATAAATTTTTATTGCCGTACATTGCCCTGATAAATGTCTTTCTTTGTGTTTTCGAAATTGGAAATTTGAAATGAACGCGCATTTTATGTGTTTCATTATCTCAGATTACCCACTTATAAAATTTTTACAAAAAACAGGTCATTACGTTACGATGATATACTACAACAACAGAATATAGATATAAAACAAAAAAAGCTAATTTTAAGTATTTTGTGTATATTATATTATATAAGATTCATTGTTTTACAGTGGCCTACGCGAATTTTTAGTACACGTGTGGAATATAAAGATAAAATAATCATCATAGTGCATAAGGAATTGATAAGGTGTTTTTTGCTGCATTGTTACTAAAGTTTGCAATTTGTAGTGTTAGTAAGGTATTTCATTTAAAAATAATTTTATATTTTTTTTATTAAATGATTAATTGTATAAACAACTTCGCACGCCACAACTATCAGATAAGATTTTGTATTCAATTAAATTTGCTTTTATCAGTTTTGCCGATGAGTTATTAAACATTTTTCAACATTATTAATTCAATTCGATGACAATCTATTCCGCTCTTTAAACGATTTTTTGTAGATAGGAGTTGTTATGTTCATAACAATAGTATTTTAATTTCTATTCAATTTTATCTATATTGTTTGTATTACAAGGAATTTACAATTTTATTAAACTGTGTTTCGGCATCTTCAAACATGTAGGTACCTGACAGTTTCCGAAAATCTCATTAAAAGCCCATCAGGCCTTTCCATATTTGTGCAGTATTCGATAGATATTGTCATCTGGTTTGCAGATTTCTAGCCTATTGTATTATTTGTTACCTAGATCATATTTGTCAGCATACTGTGACGTGTTCGGTCACAGAAAACACAATTAACAAAACAAAACAAAACAACGAATTTATTTAAGACTAAAGTTAATTTGACTACACTACAGTTAAAAACAAGTCTACACAATTTATTTCACTAAAAGTCTCTTTCAATCGCTGTTACCGTAGCCACTGGTATCGCTCTCTATGAACTCTATCGCCACTATGGTTCGCCTGTAACGCCTATCGATCGCTTCACTTCCAAACATCAGCTGTCCACTGTCAACTAACTCGGTGTGAGTGTCTCGTCCGCCTTTTATAGTCTTCTCAGCCTTTTTCTAGGGTATTCTACAGCCGTCTAGTAATCCAATTGTTTTCCCATTGATCTTTGCTGGTGTTTTCTAGATGTTTCAGGAAAGCCGGGAATATTTCTTATGTATTCAAGGGAGATGTTCGTTAATTATGCTCACACCAACTTAATTGGCAAGTACTCGTAACACTGCCCCCTTCTTAGAATTGATCTTCCCGATCAATGTCTTGACCTTTGTAGGGCGCCAAGTGGTCCAAGTGTACAACTTTCATTTTGGCTTTTGGTCCTCTCTGAATACGGTAGACCACGTCATTCAGTCTTCTGACCACGGTGTAAGGTCCTTCCCAGGCTCGCTGTAGCTTCGGTGAGCGCCCTTTTCGACGGACAGGACTGTAAAGCCACACCTGGTCCCCTTCTCTGAATCCTGTGCTGTTGGCTCTCCGGTCGTACCTGGTCTTCATGCGGTCACTCCCTACTTGGATTTTGTTACGAACGGCTCTATGGATGGTATCGAGTCGTTCCTCTAGCTGCTGTGCGTAGTCAGTAGCCGAAGGTCGCCGATCTTCTGGGTGTCCAAACCGGATGTCCATAGGTAACTTCAGCTCTCTCCCAAATAAAATGCTGGCTGGTGTTCTGCCGGAGGTCTCATGAACTGCACTTCGATAGGCCAACAGGAACAAAGGAATGTGCTGGTCCCAGTCTGTCTGGTGATCGTTGACAACCATTTTCAAAATTTGGGTTTTCCCGCGTCGCGTTAAACCGTTCTACCATTCCGTCAGATTGTGGATGTAACGGAGTGGTCCTAGTTTTCTGTACTCCTAGCAGCTCACAGACTTCCCGGAATACCGTGGATTCGAAGTTCCGTCCCTGGTCAGAGTGGATCTCCATCGGAACTCCATACCGACTGATCCATTGGTTCACCAGCATTCCAGCGACCGTAGTAGCTTCTTGGTTTGGGATTGCGTACACTTCGGGCCATTTGCTAAAATAGTCCATCACTACCAAGATGTACTTATTGCCAGCAGTTGTTGTTCGGAATGGTCCTGCTACGTCCAGAGCTATTCTCTCAAATGGGGCACCAACATTGTACTGTTTCATTCGCCCTCGGCTTCGAGTCTGAGGTCCCTTGGCTGACGCACACGTT
>JAQSLM010000056.1:0-14335 GCA_029378335.1 Agrilus mali | reverse complement strand
TCTTTTTCAAGAGTACAATGTATACTAAAGTTAAGAAAGGTTTTACTGCTATAAATATCTACTTAAAATTACTGGAAAATCCTAAATAGTAGTCAATTACTGGAGTACATCGGAAATCTGTATGATCGTTGGTAACATTATGTTTGTCAACAATAAGTATGTTTGTTAATCTCCAATTGTTCTAACAGATTTAGTTTTTTACTTTTATTTTCTGAGTGTAATAATGGTCTAAATCTATACGATGACTATGGGATGTACAATGTTCACTTATACCTGCGCTGGTTTCTGTTTTATACTGTATAAAAATCATTGCTCTTAATAACGGGTATAAAACAAAAACCGTAGAAAGACTAATCAAAAACAAGAAACACAAAATGCTCATGAAAAATATATCCACAACCTAAATTAAAAAGTAAAAAATATAACTATATTAATTACACAGACTAAATAAGTAACAATATTTGCAACCAACTAAACAAATTAGATATAATAATAATAATAATAACGTGTTTATAGGGGAAAGCCTCCCAGATATGGGTGGTACCGGGGAAATGAAATACCCGGGGCGGACCAAAACTTGAGAGCTGCGTCTGCTTCATAGTGAACGGCAGCAAACATCGGCTGTCTCCATGTTAGGAGCGGATGAACCACTACTCTGGGACTTACAATCTCAGTTTTAACCTTGGAAAGGACACTTATCCTTTCCCCAACACAAATCTCAAATAACGCATGATGAAAATTTCTCTAAATAGAACTACTCCAGGAGGTACCTTAAACAGGGAATCCTCCGTCGCAAAAGGCGGCGCAATCGGGCCATCGGATTCTGGAGAGCCTGAAACAACATGCAACCAACAAAAACCCCAGGAAACACCAGCAAGCAAACTCAAAACAAAAAAAATATGCTTCTTTGGGACAGTGAATATAAACTCACTGTTAAAAACAGGAAAGCTAAAGCAACTAACCAAGATGCTAGATGAATATGAGATTCTAATCCTGGCCCTCCAAGAAACGAGATTCACAGACGAAAATATAATGGAATCGGAAGGATATAGGATCTTCAAAGGTAAAAGAGGCCTAAACCCAATGGGAAAGGGTATACCACATCTAGGAAATGGATTTATCGTGAACAGGAAGATAATCAACTCTATAACAGACTTCTACTCACCTAATGAACGATTGGCAATCATGACACTACGATGTGCAAATAAGACCTATACTCTAATAAACTGTCATGCCCCCATTAACGAAGACAATAAAAAGAACCCAGAAAAAGTTGAGAAATACTGGGAATCCCTGGAACATGAACTCTCAAAGATCCCAAAAAAAAATATTAAGATCCTACTAGGCGACTTCAACGCACAGATTGGAAATGAAAGAAAATACAAAAAGACAGTAGGAGAATACCCTGCCCACAAAAGAACTAACAAAAACGGAGAAAGACTGATAGAGTTATGCAGGGGTTTTAACCTTAAATTAATGTCAACAAATTTTAAACGCTTACCCAGAAAACAAAAAACATGGAAATCACCAAACACCAGCTTGGGAGAATACCAGATTGATCACGTCGCCATCTCATTCAACAACCAGCAAGAAATTATGAATGTAAAGGTTCGAAAAGGTGCAAACATAGAAACAGATCATTACCTTACAACACTAAAAATGAAATTTATCCCCCAAAAAAAGACACTGAACAAAGATTTTAAAATACAGAGGATCAACACAGAAATACTTAAACTAAAGAAACAAGAATTCCAGGAAAAACTAGACATTGAATCAGAGGAATGGGAGGAAATCAAAGCGAAAATAGTCAAGACGTCAATGGAAATAGCACCGCTCAAGAGACAAAGAAAACACAGGTGGTGGAATGAACAGTGCGAAGAGGCCCTTGAACTTAGGATTAAAACCTGGAAAAAGTGGCACTCAACCAAAAATAATGAAGACTATATAATATTTAAAGAACAGAGATCACAAACAGCCAAAACAATAAGAATAAACAAGAGAAACTTTGACAAGACCCAACTACAACAAATAGATGAAGACTTTAAAAAGAATAACACAAGAACATTCTATAAAGCCTTTAAGCAAAACCTTCAAGGTTATCGACCAACAAACTTATGTTTCAAAAACGAAGAAGGAAAGATAGCCCTAAACAACCAAGATAATTGTAAAATACTTGCAATATACTTCAAAAAACTACTAAACTGTGAAGAACCGAAAGTGAAATTTCCAAAACAAAACCCAGAATATAAATTTGAAAACTCCAAACCCCCAACCCTAGCAGAAATCAAACAAATTATTAGAGAGCTAAAAAACGACAAAGCCCCAGGAGAGGACTCAATAATAGCAGAAATGTGGAAAAACGCAGATACCAAGACTGTTAAAAGCATACAAAAAATAATACAAAATATCTGGGAAACAGAGGAAATACCGGAAGATTGGAAAACAGCTTTGATCCACCCAATACATAAAAAAGGAGATAAAACAGATGCCAATAATTATAGAGGAATTTCGCTTCTACCAGTAACATACAAAATCTTATCTAAAGCACTACAAAACAGATTGGAGACTCAACTAGACCCGCAATTAGGTGACTACCAGGGAGGATTCAGGAAAGGAAGATCCCGTGCTGAACAGATATTAAACCTTAAACTCATAATAGGGTATAGGAGACTGAGAGCCAAGGACATACATGTGACATTTGTGGACTTCAAAAAGGCTTACGATTCTATAGATAGAGAGACACTATTCAACACATTGGAAGAATTCGGAGCCGATGACAAGTCAATTGCAATCACTAAACAAACTCTTACAAACACAAAGTCAAAAGTAAAATTTATGGGAGAGATCTCGGAACCCTTTGAAATTAAAACAGGAGTAAGACAGGGAGATGGGCTCTCTCCACTGCTCTTTAACTGTGTGCTGGAGAAGGTAATGAGAGAGTGGAGGAAAAGAATGGAAGAAGAAGGAATTCCTAAAATAAAAATAGGAAGAAAAAAGGATAACCTTGAAATTGATTGTCTAGCGTTTGCGGACGATCTAGCAATACTAGCAGAAAACTTGGAAGACGCAAGAAGACAGATAAATATACTGAAAGAGATAGCAGAAAAGGCTGGACTTCAGATATCATATGAAAAGACAGAATACATGAGCAATAAAAAAGATACACCTAGACAGATTACAACAAAATATGGGAAAATTAAGGGGGTCAACAAGTTCAAATACCTTGGAGAATTAATTCAATCAAACGCCCTTGATAAAGAAGCGATCCAAACAAGAGCAAGAAAAATGGAAACAGCATTCCAGTTGACAAAAAATATATACAATAAGAAGTCCATATCTATAAATGCAAAGTTAAGACACTACAATACAGTTATTAAACCAGAGGGCCTCTATGCCTCAGAATGCCTTGCATTGAATACGGCCAGACAGTTAGAAGAGGTAGAAAAAAAAGAAAGAAAATTTATACGGAAAATCCTGGGACCAAAGTATGAAGATGGAAAATGGAAACTGAGGAGCAATAAAGAAGTCTACACAAAGACAGAGAAAATAACAGACACAATGAGGAGAAGAAGAGTGACTTTCTACGGACACATTAAAAGAATGAACGAAGGAAGACTGACGAAGAGACTATTCAATTACTTTGACAGAAACCCCAAGACACAGATAACATGGATCAAGGAGGTCAGAAAAGACATGGAAGAAATGGAAATAGATGGAGAGGAGGTGGAGAGAAGAGAAGACTTCAGGGCGAAGATCAAGGGGTTCGAGGGGTTTCAAGAAAAGGAAAAAAAGAAGACTGGAGCAAAATGGACAGAAGAAAGAAGAAAAAAGCATGGAGAAAGAATGAAGGAGTACTGGAAGAAAAGAAAGAATGGAAAAAAATAATCATCAGAAGTTATTTCACGTGGTCCATAGTTGGCCAAAATCGAAGGAAGAAGAATAACGTGTTTATTTAGCATTTCTCTGCTACATTATGGTTACATCTAGTCTAATAGTCTAATTTGAAATTGAAAACTTAATTTAACTTAAAAAAACACTATTAGTTATCTGTTGATATTATTTTATATCTATGTATATACTATTTCTATCCTTTGCTCTCATTTTTTGTCAAGATAGTACAGTTTTAATTTGCTTTTGAAATTATTTAGTGAGACACTTTTAAGCTCGTTTGGTAGTCTATTATAGTCCACTACTCCCTTGAAAAAAATTGAGTGTTGGGTCCTTTTGTACTTTACATGTTGTAACTGCAAGTCCTGTCTATGGCGAGTGTTGTTTAAATTATGTATTTCTTGAAAAGAGTTTATCATATTATTGAAATATGCTGGTAGTAGTCGGAGTTTTACTTTATGTATAAATATCATCGTTAAATACTCTGTATGTTCTCTTATATTCATCCAACCTAGTTTGTTAAGCATTGTTTGAATATTTGTATATCTATTGCACCTTAATATTATTCTCATCGCTCTATTTTGTAACTTTTGCAATTTGTTTATTGCTTGTTTGTTTCCTAAATATAACACCGTCCCGGCAAAATAGAAGTGTGGAAGTATTATTGTATTGTATACGGTTAGTCTTGCCCATTGTGTTAAATATTCGCTACTTCTTCTTAAAACTCCAAGTTTTTTTGCTTTTTTTTTTGCAGTATAATCAACATGTTCTTCAAATTTTAAATTGTCGTCTATTATTACTCCTAAGTATTTTGTTACCGATGTTACTTCCACTGACGTTTTTTTTAATAACTATTTTGATTTTATTTTTGCTTTCTTGTTTGTTTGGTCCTAAAAGCATTGCTTTTGTTTTTTGTACATTGAGTTTCATTTTATTGCTGCATAACCAGTCACCAACATTTTATTGTTCATTTTATCTTGTAGCTCTTTCCAGTCTTTGCTTGCATAATATAATATCGTATCATCTGCAAACATGTGTATTCTACATGATGTTATATTTAGTGCTATATCATTAATATACACTATGAACAATAGTGGGCCTAATATACTTCCTTGTGGCCCCCCCGTAGTTTATTTGCATATCACTCGATACTACTTCACCACATTTCACTCTTTGCTTTCTATTACTAATAGCTCTCAATCCATTTTATCACAGTTCCACTAAACCCATACTTTCTCAATTTTATTATCAATCTTTCCCTGTCAATAGTTTCGAAAGCTCTCTTGAGATCTAGGAATACTATAAGGGTATTCAAATCATTATCACAGTTATTTTGCCATTTGTTTATCACATATTGTAAGGCTGTTTCACAGCTGTATCCACTCCTAAAGCCTGATTGGTATGGTGATAATATATTCGCTCCTTCTACATATTCCTTAATTTGTTTGTGCACCGTTTTTTCTAATATTTTACTTATTGCTGTTATCATGTTTATGGGTCTGAATTCATCTTTTTTTTAAGGTTCTAGTGACTTTTCTTATTGGTACTATTGTTGAGTATTTCATTCTTTGTGGTACTACTCCTATTTCTAATGAATTATTTATTATGTTTAATAACATATAACCTCTTCTTCAAAGACTGTTTTTATTAATTCTATACCAATATCATCAGGACTACTTTTATTTTGTATGGAGAATACTATCTCTCTAAATTTCATTTATTTCTAATAATCTAAAAGAAGAAAATTGATTTTGTGTTTTTTCCCAAAGTTTATGCTTTTTGTCTTTTTCGGTATACTATTTACAAGTTCTTCAATACTTTCAATAAAAAAATTTTATTGAAAGTTTCTACTATTTCTTTTTTGTCTGTTATTGTTCTACCGTTATATTGTATTTCATTGTACTCTTCCTGTCCATTTCCATTTATAATAGTTTTTAGAGTTTTCCACTTTTAGTTTAGGATTTTCTCTGCAGTTATCCACTGTGTTCTGATAATATTTTATCTTTTCCTGTCTTAATAGGTTCACTGTTTTGTTTCTTTGTTGTCTGAAATTTTTCCCAGTCTTCATCTCTTCTGGTAAATGTGAAGGTTTTGAATGTTTCAGTTCTTTGGTTTATTGCACTTATAATTTGTTCGTTTATCCATGGGTTATTGCGACTTTTCATTTGGACATCCCTCTTTGGCATAACTTCGTCTATTATATCTATAAAGGTATCACAAAACATATCAGTCTTACTGTCTATATCACTTAATCTATAATTAAATTCTATCCTACTTGTTAATTGTTTTAATTGTTCTAATTACTTAATTTTCTACGTTTAGTTCTATTAATGGTACAAGGTTTGGTACTTATGCTTAATTCTACACTAATTAGTAAATGATTGTTAAAATTAGGCTTATCTAATACTTTGGGCTTTCATTTTTGAACCATAGTTACTTATTACTAAATTTATCATGCTTTGGTTTCCATTTGGTGAAATGTGTGTGGGTTTTTCTATGTGTTGTTTATATCCACTATCTAATATGAGTGTTCTTAGTTTTTTGGAATATGTTCCCTTGCTTGATAGTCAATATTGAAATCACCTACTATTATTAAAGGATAGTTTGTTTTCACTATGACGTCTTCAAACCATTCTTCTAAAAATTCAATGAACGTAGCACATGAAGCACTTGGTGAACGATACAAACAACCTATTACTACTACACTATTACTTATTCTGATTTCTATGAGCAGCAGCCAGTAGTTCATTTGTAACACTATCTTTTCCAGTACCGTGTAGTGTATGTCTTTTCTTATATACATACACACTCCCCCTGTGGCTCGACTAGAAGAGTCTACTCTGCTCAAATTGTAGTTGGATATTTCTACTTCTTGATCTTCTATCTGTTCTGTTAAATGTGTTTCAGTTAGGCATACACATAAAGGTGCTTCGTTTACTATGAAGTTTGATATTTCATCATAATTGGCTATAATACTTTGTGCATTTTGTACATATATTGTTTCCGGCTTTAATTGCTATTTTACCCTTTCATACTGTACCTTTTTTCTGTAATTATCCACTTTACGCTGGTATACCATACACTCTCTCTCATACACACTGTGATTAGTATCTAATTTCAAATTTAGTTTTGAGTTTACTGCCTTACAGTTTATACAACATTTATTGTTATTATCACAGTCCTTTGTACTATGATTTTCTTTACCACACTTTCCACAGCTTGCCTTATTTGTACACTGATCTGCTTTATGATTATATCCATTGCACTTAAAACATTATAATATTGTAATGTTCATATACTGTACACATTGTCCAGCCTATTTTCAATTGGTTTCTATTCATAACTTCTTTAAAAGTGTTAGCATCTACTTTTACTATGGATGTATAGCCCCTTTTTGTTTTGTACACCGTAATTATATTAATTTCAGTGGTTTTCCCATCCAAGTGATTTTGTTTTATAATTTGGTTTAGTAACACGTCCCTTTTTTGTTTTCTCATTTATTCCTACTATTTTAAGGTATGGATTTTGAGTTTTTGCTTCCGTGGTTGTATACTGTGTTCCTAATTAAGTTTCTATTTCATTCTTTAGCCTATTCCTGTCATCTTTATTGCACATACAATGGCAACCCTCCCCTTATTTATGTTTATTAATTTGTTCACTCCTATTTTCATTTCTTCTGGTTTTATTCTGTTTTTGATCTTCTCTTGAATATCTATTGCGTTACTTTTTCCTGCCTTTGATTCCACTACTAGCGTACATTCCTGTTTTGGTTTTGCTATGCTGCCAGATGTTAGTACACTAGCATAACTTTTTTTTTCTTCGCCCCTCATTCTGCTGTACTTCTTCAGTTTTTTGTAGCTTTTTTATTTCTTCCTGCGTTTTCTTTATTTCATCCATAATTTTTTCTCCAATGCCTTTATTCATAACCTCAATCTTATCGTGGCATTTTTCACAGAATCATTTCACCCCTTTGCATACTTTTATCACATTGTATTGTTTTATATTTAAGCTACTACAATGTACAGGAACCATTTTTTGCATCTTCCCTCACATCCAATTACTGGATCACCATCAAACTCTTCAAAACACTTCTCACATTTTTCCGCGCATTCTTCGTCCGCCATATTCAATTCTATCAATACGATATTAGTTAATAAATGTAACGGAATCGAACCGGTGACCTCCCGAATACTAAGCAATGATCTAAACGACTAGACCATGCCGTGCCGCTTGGTAAAACGATAATGTACAACGTGGGTGTTTATATAAAATAAATATTGTAGTATCGAGAGCGTGTGTACATAGTAAGATTAGTATTGTTAAGTAGTACGTAGGATTTTTCTTTGTATTGGTAATAAGTTTAGAAGATGTTTTTGAGTATTATTAGAGTGACAGCCGATGCTCGAGCAAGAATTTATAGTTTTATGGTACTCTACCCATGGGGGGTAGCAGGTAGCGCGTTTTGAAAGATTGTGATGGTAGTTAAGAAGAAGTCATTAATGAGGTAACAAGAAGAAAAAGCCTTGCGCGAGGATCGAGTTGCGTTGTTTGTAAATAGCTGTATATGTATAAATTGTAAATAAAACGTTTAAAGAAATTTCGATTCGTACACAATTACATTATCTAATTGAATCCCACATATTTTTGGGGGCTAAACCGGGATCCTGATAGTGTAACGTGCCGCGAACCGGAAGTGTTAAGACGAATCAATTGTGAATCGCGAGTGGTCTATGAGTTTGGACAATTGTGAAGAAGTTGTTGCAAACTACCCACGAAGTGTTACCATGAGCGACAATCAAGTCGATAAGATGAAGGTGGCAGATTTACGGGAAAAGCTGGATGAATTGGGACTTTCTACGGAAGGAAGCAAGCCAATATTGCGCAACCGACTTCGAGCAGCATTGCAAAATAAAGACGCAGGAGATGTTTCTCATGAAGACGAAAAAGATGAAAACGAAGAAGAAGACGACGAAGAAGAAAACGAAGAAGAAGAAGACGACGACGAAGAAGATGAAGATGGAAAAGTTCCCGAAGCAAAAAAGATGGGTTGCCGACGGAAACAAAGATGTACACAGGTATCGTTGACTTTTCGAGATGTAGAAGAGTCTTTAGAAAAGTTTAGTGGCGAAAAAAAAACTAAGTGTTACGCGATGGCTGGAGGATTTCGAGGAAATGGCAGAATTATGTCAATGGGTCGACGTACAGAAGGTGGCGTACGCGAAACGTCTCCTTACAGGTTCTGCAAAACTCTTCGTCAAGTATGAAAAGTGCGGGAAAATTTGGGAAAAATCTTAAAACTGCTTTAAAAGACGAATTTGAGGAAACGGTGGATAGCTACCAAGTCCATCGCGAACTTTCCGGGCGTAAGAAGAAAGAAATGAAACATACCAAGAATACACTACAAGATGCTTGAGATAGCCAGCCAGGTAGACTTAGAACCCCGAACAGTTATTAAATACATAATAGAAGGAATTCCTGATGACCCTGTTAACAAATCAGTACTGTACGGAGCGAAAACTATCCGCCAGTTAAAGGAGAGATTTTCTCAATTAGAGGACATGAAGAACGAGATGAAAACCCGAAAGAAGACACGGAAAAAAGAGAAGAAAAACGCGTTTCTGTAGGGGAGAAAAGCATGCTAGGGCTTCAGAGTACGCCAAGTGTAAAAAGGTGTCATGTGTGCGGTGAAAAAGGTCATTTTAAGTTTGAGTGTCCAAATAAGCAAAAAGGATTAAAGTGCTTCAAATGTAATGAGTTCGGTCACATTGCGAGCAAGTGCGCCAGTTTGGTATCAAAACCAACGAATACCCAGAAGACCAACAGCATTTCCAAAAACCACACATCGAAGCACGTGAAGGAGATATCTAAAAAGGACGTCAAGCTCTCCGCACTCATCGATACAGGTAGCGATATCACACTAATTAGAACAGATGAATATGTTAGAATAGGTTCACCTAGTTTTTTTAAGTCTAGTATTAAGTTTGATGGTATTGGGTCGACTGGAAATGAAACATTGGGTGAATTTAGTAGTGATATAATAATTGACAACGTAAGATTTAATAATGTTAAATTTCATGTAGTACCAAGCACTATTTTAAAGTTAGGAGTTCTCATAGGTACGGATTTCCTTAATCAAGTAAACCTAAATATTAAAGAGGGAAAAATAACTATATCTAAAGTTGAAAGCCAGATTTCAGTTGATTTTAATGTCCCTGAAATTTATCATATTAATACCGTACAAGATCCACATGAATTAGATTTGTCCAATATAACGAGCAGTTGTTACCGCGAGCAGATAGAAGAGTTAGTTCATAATTATAAGCCTGAAAAAACCCGAGAAGTTAACGTTAAGATGAAAAAAATTTTTAAAAAGACGACGTACCAGTTTATTCGCGCCCGCGACGACTATCTCCGCTCGAACGCAACGAAGTTGATAACATTATTAGTTCATGGATTGATAAGGAATCGTTCGCCCGTCGGATTCAGAATACACGGTCCTATAGTTTTAGTAAAAAAGAAAGACGGTTCAACACGCGTTTGCGTTGATTATAGGGCTTTAAAAAAAAAAAATTATTAAAGATAGATATCCTTTGCCGTTAATTGAGGATCAGTTAGATCTCCTTCATGACGCAACAGTTTTTAGTACAATAGATCTTAAAAATGGTTTTTTTCATGTGTCTGTGGACGACCAAAGTATAAAATTTACATCTTTTATTACACCAAACGGTCAATTTGAGTTCTTAAAAGTTCCTTTCGGTCTATGTAATTCTCCTTCAGTTTTTCAGAAATTTATTAATGCAGTTTTCAAAGACTTAATAGCTAAAAGAATAATTTTAACTTATATGGATGATTTAATTGTATTGGCTGTAAATTACGAAGAAGCGTTGTCAAAGGGTTTAAAAATTTGTGTTGGAAGTTGCCAGTCAATTCGGCCTGGCATAAATTGGGAAAAATGTCAGTTCTTACAAGAAAGAATAGAATATTTAGGACACGTTGTTGAAAAGGGGACAGTCAAGCCGTCCGAACATAAAATTGCCGCCGTTTCAAATTTCCCAGTACCCAACAATGTCAAAGATGTTCAAAGTTTTTTAGGTTTGACCGGTTATTTTAGAAAGTTTGTTCCTAGGTACTCCTTAATAGCACGTCCGTTAACCAATTTTTTAAAAGCAAATATAAAGTTTTATTTCGGGTCAGCAGAGGCTGAAGCGTTTCATTCTTTAAAATCGGTTCTCTGTAGGAGTCCTGTTTTGAAATTGTACCATTTGGCTAGGGAAACGGAATTACACACTGACGCATCCCGCTTTGGGTTTGGGGCAATTCTACTACAAAAAAATGCTGAAGACAATAAAATTTTACCCTGTCTATTACGCCAGCGGTAAAACGACCGCGGCAGAAGAAAAATATACTAGTTATGAATTGGAAGTTTTAGCAGTAATAAAAGCGTTAAAAAAATTTAGAGTTTACTTACTTGGCATTCCTTTCACTATTGTCACAGATTGCCAAGCTTTTACGATGACGATGAACAAAAAAGATTTATGTATACGAGTTGCTAGATGGGCTCTATTACTAGAAAAGTTTCAATACACCATTGTACATAGATTAGGTAAACAGATGTCCCATGTTGATGCATTGAGTAGGAATCCTTTGCCTTGTGCCCTATTGTTAAATGAGTGTGACGAAGGAAAAATTGTAAAACTTAAAAAGGCACAACGTGAAGATGAACAAATACAAAAGATTGTAAATTCTGTAGAAAATAATAAATGTAGCGATTACGAATTTAGAAACGATTTATTATATAAGATTGCAAACGATGAACCTTTGATTGTTGTTCCGAGATGTATGCAGTATCAAATTGTTAGACGTGCCCACGAACGTGGACATTTTGGTATTAATAAAACCGAAGCTTTAGTTTTAAGAGAATTTTGGTTTAAGAATGTTCGTAAGATAGTAGAACAAGTGTAAGTAATTGTATAAAATGTATTTTAAGTGAAAGAAAGAGTGGAAAAAAAGAAGGTTTTCTCAACCCTATTTAAAAAAGGTAGTGTTCCGTTTGATACTTTCCCTTTAGACCATTTAGGCCCCAAAACCATCGACAAAGAAATCATATAAGTATATCTTGGTAGTTATAGATGCTTTTTCGAAATTTGTATGGTTGTATGCGACACGTTCTTGCGATACGGCCGAAGTATTGGATAGATTAAGGAAGCAGGCAGTAAATTTTGGAAATCCACGTAGGGTTATTACCGACCGAGGCACGGCATTCACTTCAGCTTTATTCGCCGAGTATTGTAAAGAGGAAGCTATCGAAAATGTAAAAATTACAACAGGCGTCCCGAGAAGTAACGGTCAAGTCGAACGGGTTAATAGAACGATTATACCACTATTAACCAAATTGGCAGCACCAAAGGCCGACGAATGGTATAAATACCTCGCCATCGTCCAACAATACCTGAACGCGACTCCTAGTCGTAGCACTGGCAAAACCCCGTTTAATTTACTGTTTGGTACGCACATGCGATTAAAAGATGATCCAGAAGTTCGCAAGATGATCGAGGACGAATGGATCAATATGTTCGAAGAGCAACGAGATCAGTTAAGACTCGACGCAAAGATGAAAATTGCACAAGTCCAAGAGGAAAATCGAAGAACATTCAATAAAAAACGTAAGAGGGCCATCACATACAAAGAGGGTGACTTGTGGCAATTAAAAGGACACAATTTGGTCCTGGTCTGAAAGTACAGCCAAAATATTTCGGTCCATACCAAATCACGAAAGTTTTACGCAACGACCGTTACATCGTTGAAAAGATTGGATACCACGATGGTCCGAGACAAAAATCTACATCGGCAGATCATCTTAAACCCTGGACACAAAACAATGAAGTGTGCCGCAAAGTAAATAGTTGGTCAGCTAAGATTATACAACAGCGACGAATCTGACTTCGACGATGACATCTGAGGGCAGATGTCTTCCAGGATGGCCGAATGTAGTATCGAGAGCGTGTGTACATAGTAAGATTAGTATTGTTAAGTAGTACGTAGGATGTTTCTTTGTATTGGTAAAAAGTTTAGAAGATGTTTTTGAGTATTATTAGAGTGACAGCCGATGCTCGAGCAAGAATTTATAGTTTTATGGTACTCTACCCATCGGGGGTAGCAGGTAGCGCGTTTTGAAAGATTGTGATGGTAGTTAAGAAGAAGTCATTAATGAGGTAACAAAAAGAAAAAGCCTTGCGCGAGGATCGAGTTGCGTTGTTTTTAAATAGCTGTATATGTATAAATTGTAAATAAAACGTTTAAAGAAATTTCGATTCGTACACAATTACATTATCTAATTGAATCCCCCAATATTAGGGGTAGTGGTGCTATTAGAACAATCTGAAAAGAGCGAGTTATTACATTCTGTTTGATCATTTAGTAAATTTCCCAGTTTTTTGTATACTTATATTTATTTCTAAATTTAGAAATTTATTAAACGACCAAAGAGAATTTAATAAATTCCTTCTTCTCAAATTGTTCTAATAGCACCACCACCCCTAATATTTATTTTATATAAACACCCATGTTGTACATTATCTTTAGTAGTAAGTACTCGAGTCTGATGAAGTCAATGTTTAGCGAAACAATTGTTACTATTATGAATAAATTTTTGTGAAAATCTCAAGTCAGGTGTTTTATTGTGTTAACAGTCTTAAATACAGCCCAACACAGAACACTATACAATAAAGACAAAACAATGTATCGATTATAAAATAAATAAATAAAAAACACGTGGCTGTATTAATAAATTTAATAGACTTATACCACAAGACGAAAAGTCGGTGTTGGTTTTTTGTAATGCAAGAAACTTTAACGCTTTAATTCTGAAATTAACGTAATTTATATATTTGCTAATGATGCAGTAGGAGTTTTATGAAACATTTTATACAATAATAATGAAAACAAAGTTGCTTTTTTATGTTTCACAGAATTTATTATATATCTCTACAATTGTTTCGACGTCATACGTCTTTTTCAAGAGTACAATGTATACTAAAGTTAAGAGAAATCTTACTTCTATGTATATCTACTTAATTATCTAATTGCTGAAAAATCCTAGATAGTAGTCAATTACTGGAGTACATTTGAAGTCTGTGTGATCGTTGGTAACATTATGTTTATCAACAATGTGGTCTTTAATCTCTTAACTGTTCTAACAGATTTAGTTTTTACTTTTATTTTCTGAGTGTAATAGTTTAACATTATCCAAATATATACTATGACTATGAGATGTACAATGTTCAATTATACCTGTGCTGGTTCTTTTAAGTGATATATCTCTAAAATGCTCCTTACTCCTAATTTCTAAATTGCATCCTATCTGACCTATGTACTTGGCTTCACAGTCTACAAAAAGACGTAAGACGTCGAAACAATTGTAGAGATCATAAATCCTTTGAAACATAAA
>JAQSLM010000055.1:0-14335 GCA_029378335.1 Agrilus mali | reverse complement strand
GGTTCCCCTCTAGCCAGTGGCACAAAAAAAAACAGAGATACCTTAGTAGTACAAGGTGAAAAGTAGTGATATCAATAAGTGAAGTTAAGTAAAAATTAAAGTTAGTTAATAAATAAAAGAACAATAAAAACAAACGTTAGTTAAGCTGATCGATTAGTGTGCTGCCAGAAGTCTCCAATCAATTTAAATCAATAGTACCAGAAACCCCTGCCAGAAGTCTCCGACAAGTTAGATAAAAATACCACTTTTTTCCTCTAATACTAATTCGATATAAACTTAAGTTTTGATCGGCTCTGTAAACACCAACCATTTTCTCATTATAGAATTTTATGGTGTTCGGTTGATTCACCGTTACTTTCTTCTTCTTTTTCTGAGAAAAACGCTGTACTCCTTTAACAGGATATATGGAACATGCATTTGACACTACACAGACAATATTATTGTCGTTTCATTTACATACCACAATTTTGTCATTTTGTGAGGAGATATAGTCAATATATCCTGTCTTTTTTTTTTGAGAATCTTGTTGTCCATAACACATTTACACAAACGGTTTTCACTTCTTCGTAATGTTAGTTCACTAACGAGGGCGAGAGACGTAAAAAAATTATCAAAAAAAAGATGAAATGAATTACGTTTTGAGTTATTCCTAGCAAAACGTCTGCGTACTGCAAAACTACAGTTCCTCCCAGGCCGAAATCTTTGTATTTTTCGGGTAAAGTAACACTTTTCCCCTGATACGGAGCAAACCAAACTATATACCCAGACCTGGTCGTCCCCACCAAAATTTATAACCCCAATGTAGGGGTTTTGCCCCTGATAAATTGCTTACATCCATGGCGCCCAAAATAGGGCACCATGGATTCGTCAATACTGTGATATTGTTGCAATAATTTCAAAAAATTTTGATTGATTTTGTCAAATAAAGGTCGTACTTTAGAAAACCTGTCATTTTTTCCCAACTCATTATTTTTGCAATGTATATTGCTCATTATAAATGTGAACCTATCTCTTGACAGTAAAGTTTTCGCCACTGAGCAAAAGTATACCAATAAAACTTCTGATTTCATCAGTGGTAGCATCGCCCTTTAGATTTTTTATATTGGCGTAACTATTTGTTTCCTTTTCAAACAGATCAATGATGTCGTCATCGATAAATTTTAAAAAAAAAATTAACAGGATCCAATATATCGTCAATTTTATCGTTAATATTGCTATTTTTCTCAACTTTCCAAGTAGGAAGAAACTCAGTTTGAATGTCCAGCTTCTCCCATTTGTAATCATTTTTATTCACCATTTTTTTTCTCTTTATAATACTGGGCAAAGGTAGATCAACTTCTGAATCGAAGCCGTTACTATCTGCTTCATAATCTACTTCTGATGTGACATGATGATACTCTGCCTCAGCTCGCAATTGTGCTCCAGGAAGATTTTGAATGACCACATTGTCTTCGTCGCCTGAATCCTCATCAGTCAAAACTTCGTCTTCGGGGTGTGCACGCCAAGCAATAGTTTGGTGATAAGAGTGGACCCACGGCGGATGTTATTTTTAGATTACCTCGCTACGGTGTAAATCCCCTTACGAACAAAGAACCTATTGCTAATAAATACGTGTATATCAATAAGTTTAAATATTACTTTAATATAGTTCACTTCACTTTTGTCAATGCAGTAAAACAGTTCATCGTCATGTCAGAACCAGCCAATTGGGCTATATCGTATTGAAGTCATTAAATATTTTAACAAAACTATTACTTGGTTTATGAAATTATTAATAGTTTGTTTTAAAAAAAAATTAATTAACATGAAATATTAAAAAAAAAACGTGCTCGGGCGCCACTTTGTCAAACAAAGAAAGGAATGAATGAAACGAAAAATTTTATTGAGCACCGGGTAGTGCATCGGTGGTTCCTGTAGAATCCTGAGAGTAAAGAGAGCTCGAAGCTCTCTTAAAAAAAAACAAAAAAAACTTGAAGAGTATATTAACAAAAAAGGTACATTAAAAGAAAACTTACAAAGAAAACACAAGCCCAACCAAAATATAACGCACCCTGCGCCAACGTAGGGACTTCAGCTGGTTTCCGGGTCTTGAAGGGGATTTTTCAAAAACGTATGAGACCAGGCAATAGATAAAAGGACTGTAAACCAACCTTATTAGTTTTATACCAGAGCCGCCTGCAGGTGTTGATCGGCTCGTATCAATTTGGTTTGGATATGATTAAATAATATGTCTCTTAGCCTGGTTGACCTTTCCTCTAGGAATCTTCACCCCGACCCGTAATCCCAGCTTCAGAGTCCGTCTGGAGCCTAAACTAAGATGGATGGATGGGCTGACAAATAACAGGAACAAAGATGTACAAAAATATTACCTAAAAGTGAATAAATTAATTAAAATATTATAATTTTGTCGAAAATGAAGATGTCTAAAAAATAAAAGGTAGGAAAAGGAAGTATATAGGTGAGTCCACGTCGAGATCAAACAAACCAAGATTCATCTAAGTACTCACAAGATACCACAAGAAAAAAAAAAATTATTTGAAAAATGAAATTACTGAGAACAAAGGGGTGAAAAGCTAAATTAATAATTTACAAAATAGCCACAAAGGCCCAAAAGATTAAGAAGAAAAAATAAGATTTACAAAATGCCTCGTGGCAACAAAAAAAAAATTGACAAAATAGTTAAAATTAATTAAAAAAAACAATTTAAAAGAGTGCTTCGAGAAGTTATGAAAAATTAAAGAAAAAATTAACGAAATACTTAATTTGAATAAATTTACGTAATATATTAATAAGGTGAGAAGTTCACACAAGTAGAAGCACAATACACGAACAGAAACACACCCCCACACGTCACGTCAGTGTCGAGGATCAAGGAGAAAGACCTCGAGCACCGACCGGAAAATTTCATCGATCCCTCCATCGATCGCCTAGTCCTGCGCGAAGGTTGTTAGCCTTGATGATAAGACGGAAGGTCGATCAACATTAAGAAATAATCAACAAAACTGAACCAAGACAAACACAAACTGAATCGAAATAAATAAAACTTCAGTAACGGGATTTTTCATAGAAAAAAACGTTACAAACCCCTATTACCAGGAAAAAGAGGACTGACAGCCAGCCTACCAGTAATCAAAAACGAAAAACATAATAAAGGTACGAGAGCTAAGAAAGGGAACCAAAAATCTAATACGAATCTAATCCAAAAAAAATCGAAGAACTTAAATTCAAACAGACAATTACTAACTATAAAAAATGGAGGCTAATTGCCTAACTAAACAAAAATTATTGGTCAATTCGACCAGACAATGCTACTGCATTGGAAAACGAAAACTAAAGCTTCATTTAAAATGCATAGCACTTATAATCAAGCGCCCAAGGCAAACAAAAATAAATTAAAAAGAACGGCATTCAATATTCTGCACTTACTATGCAAGCGCCTATAGCAGACGTAAAGGATAATCGTAGTCAACGCACGAAATAATTTTTGCACTCAGCAAATTGGGTACCATACCCTGGCAAACAAACTCAAGAGATTAATCACCTCTAAATCACGCAATGAAAATTACAGTCAAATCTCATGTGCAAACAGCACTAAAAACTTCGCTCTCTCACCATAGAAGAATTCGCAATCTACACTGCATCTAAAATGCAAAACTCTGAAACATTAGAAATAGGCCCACAGCCCAACACTGCATCTAAAATGCAAAATTCACACTAAGAATAGGCCTAATGCCCTAAACTGCATCTAAAATGCAAAACTCATAAACGCCAAAGATAGGCCCAAAGCCCAAAACTGCATCTAAAATGCAAAACGCAAAGCCACCAACAAAAGGCCTAAAGCCCAAAACTGCATCTAAACTGCAAAACGGAAACGCACCAACAAAAGGCCTAAAGCCTAAAACTGCATCTAAAATGCAAAACTCATAAACGCCAAGAATAGGGCTAAAGCCCAAAACACTATATCAGGACTCAAACCTGAAAACGCAGATACATTCCGCATCCGGAAACCATAGCACTCACTATTGAGCAAAAAATCTAACTGCAGTCAAACACTGCAACGCATCATATGCAAAACCAAAATGCACAGAAAAATGCATCAAAAATGCACAACTGCATCAAAACTGCATGAGAAATCACCCTGCATAGGGAAAATGCATCTAAACTGCACCAATAGTGTGCAACAACAAATCAACTGCACCAAAACAAATGCCAAAATCTAAACTGCACTAAAACAAGTGCAAAAAACCTAAACTGCACCAAAATAAATGCATCAATATAATCGGCACCTAACCAAAAGCACAAGCGATTACTCAATAATCGAAAACTGCAGCTATCTGCAAACCAAAATGCAATACCAAATCACATCGCATAAACATCGCACTCATAGAGCAACTAGCTCAAATAAAAGGTAACAACCATAAACAAATCGAAACCAGTAAACTAAACTCAAAAGGCATGTGCATCGAGCACCAACAACAAAAAAAACGAAAAAATCACTTGAAAGTGAAAAAAAAATTCAAAAACATAAATCTACATTCCTAGCTGTAAAAAATGCATTCTAAGCTAGAATGAAACTTAACGGTGGAACTATCCCGACTTAAGTCGAAAACGTAAACTAAAAACTTTCCTACTCCGGAAAAAAACGAAACTTAATCCAAAATGGAAATCATAGTATTCTTTAAAAACGAAAAAAAAAAAAATTAATTGGCTAAAAGCCATACGTAAAATAGGAGTGGCTTTCATGAGCCAAAAGAGGACATTTGTAGAGCTACATAGAGAACAGTAAAAAGAAAACAACAACAAAAGGGGAATGGCCAAAAAAAAATACAGAAAAATTTTTCTTTTATTCCAGTATGCAGTCAGGTACTACATGACTGAAAAGGGACGGTAAGACCCCACGGGAACCTAAGCAAGAAAGAAAGAAAGACCTGAAAAACTGATATCCATTTCCTACGAAATGCCAAATAACAGTAAAAAAGTGTACAGTTGGGGTTCCACCCCGAAGTAAAATGACCTGCAAGTACTAGGATTGAGGAGGCGAAAAACGAAAGTGAAACGTAGTAAATTCCAGAGGTGAACTTGGGAAATGAAGCCAGGAATTGTTATAGGCAAATTATGAATCGAAAAAAGTGATAATGAATACGAAAGGAAGTAAGATACGCATACACAAGGGAAACTCTCTTCGAAGGGGAGACAGAACCTCATTCACTCTGGTTGTGAGCCCGATTACCCCTAAGGGACGCATACGCTACGAACCCAAAACCTTTGGCCGATTCATGCCCCTAAAAAAACTCGCGATGGGGTTGTCCCATGCACTCACAGATGCACTACCAAAGGAAAGCACGAGAAGAGGTAAAAATGAGTGGAATCATGTTGGAGACAAAGGGTTGGAATTTACTCACATGCATGAAGCAAACAAGAGTCTAAAAAGGGAACAGAGGGACTCCTGACCAACATCAAACATGTAGTGAGAGCTGATAGCACCCCTCACTCAAGGTGTGAGAATCGAAGAAGAAAGAGATAGAACAACAGTCCTTGGCACTGACATAACTAAGGTATGAAAACAAACACGAAGAAAGAGATTTATTGGATCGTGAGCTACAGCGACGTCTGGATCAGCAGATTTAACCGAACAAGTCTCGATATCTGAACGAAAATGAATGTACCTAAAATTGTCCAGAAAATTTGAAAATCCTAAGTTTCCTAAACCAACATTATTCCCTAAAACAGGAACATCATTCCTGGAACCTGAAGCAGAAAATAAACGTGGAGTAGACACGACCTTAACCAATAAAGAAGAATTAACAGGAAGTATAAGTGATGACGTATCATTTAGTCGACTATTTAATATACTAATAGACAAAAAAAGCTAGTGAGCATTTGAATTACAAACTTTTGTTAACATGATCTTTTTGCAATGCAACTCTGCACGAGAAATACTCAAATTAAGAAACAACTTGCCAATACTAGTTGGCTTCAATTTACATAAAACAGACAATCTCTTAGCTCTCTTTTCCAAGCAATTGTACTCAATTTCAAAGACAAATAAATTTAACAAAAGTTAACTCAATTAAAGTATGATTTCGTATGGTATCTGTAATCACTTACATACTGCAGGAATTCGTCAAACTCACGATAAACATCCAAGTTTTCCAAGTCGCTCACTGTAATTTCGTCTAATACGTCATCATAAGGAAGGATAAGTCAATCACCACAGGATTAATAGAGAATACATCCTTAATGCAAAACAAGTACCTAAAATTTTACACAAGTTTGAAACTGTACAAACAAATTTGAAAGGTATTAAACAAGTAAACAGACAATGTTTTTCAAACTTTAACAAAACAGATCTCGGAGATAAATTACAGAAGGTTAAATGCAGTAAATGCAAAAATAATGTACAAAATATAAATTTAATCACAAAAAAAGATTTTGTTTACCAGTTACAATAAATACAAGAAAAAAGTTGCAATCAGGATTCTTCAGGTCCCTGCTCGTGCCGCGCCAATTTAACAAAACTATTACTTGGATTATGAAATTATTAATAGTTTTTTTTAAAAAAAAATTAATTAACATGAAATATTAAAAAGAAAACGTGCTCGGGCGCCACTTTGTCAAACAAAGAAAGGAATGAATGAAACGACAAATTTATTGAGCACCGGGTAGTGCATCGGTGGTTCCTGTAGAATCCTGAGAGTCAAGAGAGCTCGAAGCTCTCTTAAAAAAAAACAAAAAAAACTTGAAGAGTATATTAACAAAAAAGGTACATTAAAAGAAAACTTACAAAGACAACACAAGCCCAACCAAAATATAACGCACCCTGCGCCAACGTAGGGACTTCAGCTGGTTTCCGGGTCTTGAAGGGGACTTTTCAAAAACGTATGAGACCAGGCAATAGATAAAAGGACTGTAAACCAACCTTATTAGTTTTATACCAGAGCCGCCTGCAGGTGTTGATCGGCTCGTATCAATTTGGTTTGGATATGATTAAATAATATGTCTCTTAGCCTGGTTGACCTTTCCTCTAGGAATCTTCACCCCGACCCGTAATCCCAGCTTCAGAGTCCGTCTGGAGCCTAAACTAAGATGGATGGATGGGCTGACAAAAAACAGGAACAAAGATGTACAAAAATATTACCTAAAAGTGAATAAATTAATTAAAATATTATAATTTTGTCGAAAATGAAGATGTCTAAAAAATAAAAGGTAGGAAAAGGAAGTATATAGGTGAGTCCACGTCGAGATCAAACAAACCAAGATTCATCTAAGTACTCACAAGATACCACAAGAACAAAAAAATTATTTGAAAAATGAAATTACTGAGAACAAAGGGGTGAAAAGCTAAATTAATAATTTACAAAATAGCCACAAAGGCCCAAAAGATTAAGAAGAAAAAATAAGATTTACAAAATGCCTCGTGGCAACAAAAAAAAAATTGACAAAATAGTTAAAATTAATTAAAAAAAACAATTTAAAAGAGTGCTTCGAGAAGTTATGAAAAATTAAAGAAAAAATTAACGAAATACTTAATTTGAATAAATTTACGTAATATATTAATAAGGTGAGAAGTTCACACAAGTAGAAGCACAATACACGAACAGAAACACACACCCACACGTCACGTCAGTGTCGAGGATCAAGGAGAAAGACCTCGAGCACCGACCGGAAAATTTTATCGATCCCTCCATCGATCGCCTAGTCCTGCGCGAAGGTTGTTAGCCTTGATGATAAGACGGAAGGTCGATCAACATTAAGAAATAATCAACAAAACTGAACCAAGACAAACACAAACTGAATCGAAATAAATAAAACTTCAGTAACGGGATTTTTCATAGAAAAAAACGTTACAATATACAGTTTACTTAACAAATCGTTTGCAGCGTTTTATTTCAAAATCAACGAAATAAAGGAGCACGCACATATGGTCCTTCGAGCCGGATACTTGTAAAAAAAAATAACGGCACAGTTTAGTGTGAAAGAACGATAAATAATTAAATACCGATTTATCGAATACTATTAATCGTGAGTGTGAACAGTTATCGAAGAATGTAGCACGGCTACCGAAGTAATGTTAATCGCACCCCAAGGTAGTTCCAAAATGTCCCGTAATACTGCTCGTGAGGGCGCCACGCGGAACTTGGTACTACCGAGAGCGAACGCGCCCCTACCATCGATATCAACCCTCTCCAGAAAAAATCACCCTGACGCGCACTGACCTACCCCACAACGACTATAAAAGGCCGTGCACCGGACATGCCAGGCAGAACTCATCTTGTTCTTCCCTCTAAGAGCTTTCCTCTGGAACATTAGAGTGGTATTCTGAGAGAGTTTGGCAGTACCGAGCGACCGGCCCCTTTGAGAAAACAGCGTTGTGTTCAGACTGACTTGTATTTATACTTAGTGTAGTGATAAGTTTCGTTGTAAGACAAATACCGAGCCACACGCGGACTCACCGTTATAATCTCCTTTTTTTTGTAATGTTTATAACTTTAAGTGTTTTTTTGAATAAATTTAGTTTTGTTAAGGAAAGAATTAGTATATCTTTTCCCCCTTTACAAGAAGGAATAACGACCCTTCACCATCACTTCTCTTAGTACCTAAAGAGAAAGGGGCTGTTCCTCCACTCATCACGGACATCACTCATCAGGGGCATCCTTCATCACGGACATTGGCTTCCTCGTAGAGGGTTGGAAAAGGTCAGATCTTTCCTTTATATAATTATTCCTTTCTTGCTGCAATTGCTTCTTTGTCTCTCAATATCGTTTTATTATCATAATTATCGCCTATGATGTCGACGTTGGGAGATCTTAAGAAATTAATTGCAAAGCGTGAGCTAATCAAATCGAGATTAGACGCAACGGAAAAATTTATAACGAATTTTAAACCTAACGATAATTTAAATGGCATAAAAGCGAGAAGTACAGAAATGCCAAATATCCGAAGCAAATTTCAGGAAATAAACTTGAAAATAATCGAGTGTTCAGAAATCGACGATAATGACGGTGACTCACAAAACGAAATTAACGAATATTCTTTGTTCGAGGACAGGTGGTACAGCATATTGACCGATATGCAAACAATAATCGATTCTCTTTCACTTCCTGCCCCCGATATAAACATTAGCGATTTACCAAAAATGCAGTGTAATGTGCGTTTGCCGGTAATAAATCTGCCTGAATTCTCAGGTGCATATACGGAATGGCTCCCGTTTTTTAACGCATTCGAAAGTCTAATTCACAAAAATTACAGTTTGGATAATTGTCAGAAGTTTCATTATCTGAAATCATGTCTAAGTGTGAAGCGGCCCGTCCAATCGAATCGTTGACAATATCGGACACGAATTACGCATCAGCTTGGGGTATGCTTCAAAAGAGGCATAAACATTCTAGATAAATTATTCAGGGTCATGTCCAGGCAATTCTAAATACACAGGAAATCAGTAAAAGCACGGCTGAGTCCCTCCGGAAACTTTTAGATGATGTTTCTTCAAATTTAGAAGCATTGAAAGTTTTGCAAATTCCCGTAGATACGTGGGATGCTTTTTTAGTTACGCTAATCACAAATAAATTAGATTACCAAACGCGAAGGGAGTTTGAATTAACGTTAGGCTCCGAACCGGTATCGAAAGATACACTTATCGAATTTACCGAGAAAAAATGCGTGGTGCTCTAATCTATGAACGTGAATATTAAACAAACCAAATTACAATCCACCGGGAACACTAACATAAACATTAACAGGAAACCGAATGTACCGCCTGCATCCAAATCAGCGCACGTTATCACATCGAATAAACTCTCGTGTTACTATTGCAAAGGAAAACATTACGTTTTGAGTTATTCCTAGCAAAACGTCTGCGTACTGCAAAACTACAGTTCCTCCCAGGCCGAAATCTTTGTATTTTTCGGGTAAAGTAACACTTTTCCCCTGATACGGAGAAAACCAAACTATATACCCAGACCTGGTCGTCCCCATCCAAAATTTATAACCCCAATGTATGGGTTTGCCCCTGATAAATTGCTTACATCCATGGCGCCCAAAATAGGGCACCATGGATTCGTCAATACTGTGATATTGTTGCAATAATTTCTAAAAATTTTGATTGATTTTGTCAAATAAAGGTCGTACTTTAGAAAACCTGTCATTTTTTCCCAACTCATTATTTTTGCAATGTATATTGCTCATTATAAATGTGAACCTATCTCTTGACAGTAAAGTTTTCGCCGAGGAAGAACGACATATCCACTGAGCAAAAGTATACCAATAAAACTTCTGATTTCATCAGTGGTAGCATCGCCCTTTAGATTTTTTATATTGGCGTAACTATTTGTTTCCTTTACAAACAGATCAATGATGTCGTCATCGATAAATTTAAAAAATAAATTAACAGGATCCAATATATCGTCAATTTTATCGTTAATATTGCTATTTTGCTCAACTTTCCAAGTAGGAAGAAACTCAGTTTGAATGTCCAGCTTCTCCCATTTGTAATCATTTTTATTCACCATTTTTTTTCTCTTTATAATACTGGACAAAGGTAGATCAACTTCTGAATCGAAGCCGTTACTATCTGCTTCATAATCTACTTCTGATGTGACATGATGATACTCTGCCTCAGCTCGCAATTGTGCTCCAGGAAGATTTTGAATGACCACATTGTCTTCGTCGCCTGAATCCTCATCAGTCAAAACTTCGTCTTCAGGGGTGTGCACGCCAAGCAATAGTTTGGTGATAAGAGTGGACCCACGGCGGATGTTATTTTTAGATTACCTCGCTACGGTGTAAATCCCCTTACGAACAAAGAACCTATTGCTAATAAATACGTGTATACAATAAGTTTAAATATTACTTTTAAAATAGTTCACTTCACTTTTGTCAATGCAGTAAAACAGTTCATCGTCATGTCAGAACCAGCCAATTGGGCTTATCGTATTGAAGTCATTAAATATACAGTTTACTTAACAAATCGTTTGCAGCGTTTTATTTCAAAATCAACGAAATAAAGGAGCACGCACATATGGTCCTTCGAGCCGGATACTTGTAAAATAAAATAACGGCACAGTTTAGTGTGAAAGAACGATAAATAATTAAATACCGATTTATCGAATACTATTAATCGTGAGTGTGAACAGTTATCGAAGAATGTAGCACGGCTACCGAAGTAATGTTAATCGCACCCCAAGGTAGTTCCAAAATGTCCCGTAATACTGCTCGTGAGGGCGCCACGCGGAACTTGGTACTACCGAGAGCGAACGCGCCCCTACCATCGATATCAACCCTCTCCAGAAAAAATCACCCTGACGCGCACTGACCTACCCCACAACGACTATAAAAGGCCGTGCACCGGACATGCCAGGCAGAACTCATCTTGTTCTTCCCTCTAAGAGCTTTCCTCTGGAACATTAGAGTGGTATTCTGAGAGAGTTTGGCAGTACCGAGCGACCGGCCCCTTTGAGAAAACAGCGTTGTGTTCAGACTGACTTGTATTTATACTTAGTGTAGTGATAAGTTTCGTTGTAAGACAAATACCGAGCCACACGCGGACTCACCGTTATAATCTCCTTTTTTTTGTAATGTTTATAACTTTAAGTGTTTTTTTGAATAAATTTAGTTTTGTTAAGGAAAGAATTAGTATATCTTTTCCCCCTTTACAAGAAGGAATAACGACCCTTCACCATCACTTCTCTTAGTACCTAAAGAGAAAGGGGCTGTTCCTCCACTCATCACGGACATCACTCATCAGGGGCATCCTTCATCACGGACATTGGCTTCCTCGTAGAGGGTTGGAAAAGGTCAGATCTTTCCTTTATATAATTATTCCTTTCTTGCTGCAATTGCTTCTTTGTCTCTCAATATCGTTTTATTATCATAATTATCGCCTATGATGTCGACGTTGGGAGATCTTAAGAAATTAATTGCAAAGCGTGAGCTAATCAAATCGAGATTAGACGCAACGGAAAAATTTATAACGAATTTTAAACCTAACGATAATTTAAATGGCATAAAAGCGAGAAGTACAGAAATGCCAAATATCCGAAGCAAATTTCAGGAAATAAACTTGAAAATAATCGAGTGTTCAGAAATCGACGATAATGACGGTGACTCACAAAACGAAATTAACGAATATTCTTTGTTCGAGGACAGGTGGTACAGCATATTGACCGATATGCAAACAATAATCGATTCTCTTTCACTTCCTGCCCCCGATATAAACATTAGCGATTTACCAAAAATGCAGTGTAATGTGCGTTTGCCGGTAATAAATCTGCCTGAATTCTCAGGTGCATATACGGAATGGCTCCCGTTTTTTAACGCATTCGAAAGTCTAATTCACAAAAATTACAGTTTGGATAATTGTCAGAAGTTTCATTATCTGAAATCATGTCTAAGTGTGAAGCGGCCCGTCCAATCGAATCGTTGACAATATCGGACACGAATTACGCATCAGCTTGGGGTATGCTTCAAAAGAGGCATAAACATTCTAGATAAATTATTCAGGGTCATGTCCAGGCAATTCTAAATACACAGGAAATCAGTAAAAGCACGGCTGAGTCCCTCCGGAAACTTTTAGATGATGTTTCTTCAAATTTAGAAGCATTGAAAGTTTTGCAAATTCCCGTAGATACGTGGGATGCTTTTTTAGTTACGCTAATCACAAATAAATTAGATTACCAAACGCGAAGGGAGTTTGAATTAACGTTAGGCTCCGAACCGGTATCGAAAGATACACTTATCGAATTTACCGAGAAAAAATGCGTGGTGCTCTAATCTATGAACGTGAATATTAAACAAACCAAATTACAATCCACCGGGAACACTAACATAAACATTAACAGGAAACCGAATGTACCGCCTGCATCCAAATCAGCGCACGTTATCACATCGAATAAACTCTCGTGTTACTATTGCAAAGGAAAACATTACGTTTTGAGTTATTCCTAGCAAAACGTCTGCGTACTGCAAAACTACAGTTCCTCCCAGGCCGAAATCTTTGTATTTTTCGGGTAAAGTAACACTTTTCCCCTGATACGGAGCAAACCAAACTATATACCCAGACCAGGTCGTCCCCATCCAAAATTTATAACCCCAATGTATGGGTTTGCCCCTGATAAATTGCTTACATCCATGGCGCCCAAAATAGGGCACCATGGATTCGTCAATACTGTGATATTGTTGCAATAATTTCTAAAAATTTTGATTGATTTTGTCAAATAAAGGTCGTACTTTAGAAAACCTGTCATTTTTTCCCAACTCATTATTTTTGCAATGTATATTGCTCATTATAAATGTGAACCTATCTCTTGACAGTAAAGTTTTCGCCGAGGAAGAACGACATATCCACTGAGCAAAAGTATACCAATAAAACTTCTGATTTCATCAGTGGTAGCATCGCCCTTTAGATTTTTTATATTGGCGTAACTATTTGTTTCCTTTACAAACAGATCAATGATGTCGTCATCGATAAATTTAAAAAATAAATTAACAGGATCCAATATATCGTCAATTTTATCGTTAATATTGCTATTTTGCTCAACTTTCCAAGTAGGAAGAAACTCAGTTTGAATGTCCAGCTTCTCCCATTTGTAATCATTTTTATTCACCATTTTTTTTCTCTTTATAATACTGGACAAAGGTAGATCAACTTCTGAATCGAAGCCGTTACTATCTGCTTCATAATCTACTTCTGATGTGACATGATGATACTCTGCCTCAGCTCGCAATTGTGCTCCAGGAAGATTTTGAATGACCACATTGTCTTCGTCGCCTGAATCCTCATCAGTCAAAACTTCGTCTTCAGGGGTGTGCACGCCAAGCAATAGTTTGGTGATAAGAGTGGACCCACGGCGGATGTTATTTTTAGATTACCTCGCTACGGTGTAAATCCCCTTACGAACAAAGAACCTATTGCTAATAAATACGTGTATATCAATAAGTTTAAATATTACTTTAATATAGTTCACTTCACTTTTGTCAATGCAGTAAAACAGTTCATCGTCATGTCAGAACCAGCCAATTGGGCTATATCGTATTGAAGTCATTAAATATACAGTTTACTTAACAAATCGTTTGCAGCGTTTTATTTCAAAATCAACGAAATAAAGGAGCACGCACATATGGTCCTTCGAGCCGGATACTTGTAAAATAAAATAACGGCACAGTTTAGTGTGAAAGAACGATAAATAATTAAATACCGATTTATCGAATACTATTAATCGTGAGTGTGAACAGTTATCGAAGAATGTAGCACGGCTACCGAAGTAATGTTAATCGCACCCCAAGGTAGTTCCAAAATGTCCCGTAATACTGCTCGTGAGGGCGCCACGCGGAACTTGGT
>JAQSLM010000054.1:0-14419 GCA_029378335.1 Agrilus mali | reverse complement strand
TGCCGGTTCAATCTCCAAACGTCTTGTCAGTTGTCTTAAATGTAAAATCTATACTTATATGCCAAATCAGGCTTCATAAGGCTGTTAAGGAGTATTCTTGAAATTTGAAAATTTTTATTTGGAAACACTTATCTGAGGAACGGTAAAAGCTAGAAACACGATTTGTGTACCAAACGTATCAGGACGTGCTATCAGTGCGTTTTATGCTTATATGCCGGTTGAGGCTCCAAACGTCTTGTCAGTTGTCTTAAATGTAAAATCTATACTTATATGCCAAATCAGGCTTCAAAAGGCTATTAAGGAGTATTTTTGAAATATGAAAATTTTCATTTGGAAACACATCTAAGGAACGGTAAAAGCTAGAAACACGATTTGTGTACCAAACGTATCAGGTGCACAAGTGCGTTCTATGCTTATATACCGAATCAGGCTCAAACGTCTTATCAGTTGTCTTAAAATGTAAAATCTATGCTTATATGCCGAATCAGGCTTCAAAAGGCTGTTAAGGATTTTTCTTGAAATTTGAAAATTATTATTTGGAAACACTTATCTAAGGAACGGTAAAAGCTAGAAACACGATTTGTGTACCAAACGTATCAGGAGGTGCTACCAGTGCGTTTTATGCTTATATGCCGGTTCAGGCTCCAAACGTCTTGTCAGTTGTCTTAAAATGTAAAATCTGTGCTTATATGCCGAATCAGGCTACAAAAGGCTTTTAAGGAGTTTTCTTGAAATTTGAAAATTTTTATTTGGAAACACTTATCTAAGGAACGGTTAAAGCTAGAAACACTATTTGTGTACCAAACGCATCAGGAGGTGCTGCCAGTGCGTTCTATGCTTATATGCCGGTTCAGGCTCCAAACGTCTTATCAGTTATCTCAAAATGTAAAATCTATGCTTATATGCCGAATCAGGCTCCAAATGGCTTTTAAGGAGTTTTCTTGAAATTTGAAAATTATTATTTGGAAACACTTATCTAAGGAACGGAAAAGCTAGAAACACGATTTGTGTACCAAACGTATCAGGAAGTGCTACCAGTGCGTTTTATGCTTATATGCCGGTTCAGGCTCCAAACGTCTTGTCAGTCGGCTTAAAATGTAAAATCTGTGCTTATATGCCGAATCAGGCTACAAAAGGCTTTTAAGGAGTTTTCTTGAAATTTGAAAATGTTTATTTGGAAACACTTATCTAAGGAACGGTTAAAGCTAGAAACACGATTTATGTACCAAACGCATCAGGAGGTGCTACCAGTGCGTTCTATGCTTATATGCCGGTTCAGGCTCCAAACGTATTGTCAGTTGTCTTAAATGTAAAATCTATACTTATATGCCAAATCAGGCTTCAAAAGGCTGTTAAGGATTTTTCTCGAAATTTGAAAATTTTTATTTGGAAACACTTATCTAAGGAACGGTAAAAGCTAGAAACACGATTCGTAAACCAAACGCATCAGGTGCACCAGTGCGTTCTATGCTTATATGCCGAATCAGGCTCAAACGCCTTATCAGTTTCCTTAAAATGTAAAATCTATGCTTATATGCCGAATCAGGCTTCAAAAGGCTGTTAAGGATTTTTCTTGAAATTTGAAAATTTTTATTTGAAAACACTTATCTAATTAACGGTAAAAGCTAGAAACACGATTTGTGTACCAAACGCATCAGGTGCTACCAGTGCGTTTTATGCTTATATGCCGGTTCAGGCTCCAAACGTCTTGTCAGTTGTCTTAAATGTAAAATCTATACTTATATGCCAAATCAGGCTTCAAAAGGCTGTTAAGAATTTTTCTCGAAATTTGAAAATTTTTATTTGGAACACTTATCTAAGGAACGGTAAAAGCTAGAAACACGATTGGGTACCAAACGCATCGGGGTGCTACCAGTGCGTTCTATGCTTATATGCCGGTTCAGGCTCCAAACTCTTATCAGTTGTCTTAAAATTAAAATCTATCTTATAGCCGAATCAGGCTCAAAAGGCTGTTAAGGAGTTTTCTTGAAATTTGAAAATTTTATTTGGAAACACTTATCTAAGGAACGGTAAAGCTAGAAACACGATTTGTGTACCAAACGCATCAGGAGGTGCTACCAGTGCGTTCTATGCTTATATGCCGGTTCAGGCTCCAAACGTCTTGTCAGTTGTCTTAAATGTAAAATCTATACTTATATGCCGAATCAGGCTTCAAAAGGCTGTTAAGGATTTTTCTTGAAATTTGAAAATTTTTATTTGGAAACACTTATCTAAGGAACGGTAAAAGCTAGAAACACGATTTGTGTACCAAACGTATCAGGTGCTACCAGTGCGTTTTATGCTTATATGCCGGTCAGGCTCCAAACGTCTTGTCAGTTGTCTTAAATGTAAAATCTATACTTATATGCCAAATCAGGCTTCAAAAGGCTGTTAAGGAGTATTTTTGAAATTTGAAAATTTTCATTTGGAAACACATCTAAGGAACGGTAAAAGCTAGAAACACGATTTGTGTACCAAACGTATCAGGAGGTGCTACCAGTGCGTTCTATGCTTATATGCCGGTTCAGGCTCCAAACGTCTTATCAGTTGTCTTAAAATGTAAAATCTATGCTTATATGCCGAATCAGGCTCAAAAGGCTTTTAAGGAGTTTTCTTGAAATTTGAAAATTTTTATTTGGAAACACTTATCTAAGGAACGGTAAAAGCTAGAAACACGATTTGTGACCAAACGTATCAGGAGGTGCTACCAGTGCGTTTTATGCTTATATGCCGGTTCAGGCTCCAAACGTCTTATCAGTTGTCTTAAAATGTAAAATCTATGCTTATATGCCGAATCAGGCTTCAAAAGGCTGTTAAGGATTTTTCTCGAAATTTGAAAATTTTTATTTGGAAACACTTATCTAAGGAACGGTAAAAGCTAGAAACACGATTTGTGTACCAAACGCATCAGGTGCTACCAGTGCGTTCTATGCTTATATGCCGGTTCAGGCTCCAAACGTCTTGTCAGTTGTCTTAAAATGTAAAATCTATGCTTATATGCCGAATCAGGCTTCAAAAGGCTGTTAAGGAGTATTTTTGAAATTTGAAAATTTTCATTTGGAAACACATCTAAGGAACGGTAAAAGCTAGAAACACGATTTGTGTACCAAACGCATCAGGAGGTGCTACCAGTGCGTTCTATGCTTATATGCCGGTTCAGGCTCCAAACGTCTTATCAGTTGTCTTAAAATGTAAAATCTATGCTTATATGCCGAATCAGGCTCAAAGGCTTTTAAGGAGTTTTCTTGAAATTTGAAAATTTTTATTTGGAAACACTTATCTAAGGAACGGTAAAAGCTAGAAACACGATTTGTGTACCAAACGTATCAGGAGGTGCTACCAGTGCGTTTTATGCTTATATGCCGGTTCAGGCTCCAAACGTCTTGTCAGTCGTCTTAAAATGTAAAATCTGTGCTTATATGCCGAATCAGGCTACAAAAGGCTTTTAAGGAGTTTTCTTGAAATTTGAAAATTTTTATTTGGAAACACTTATCTAAGGAACGGTAAAAGCTAGAAACACGATTTGTGTACCAAACGTATCAGGAGGTGCTACCAGTGCGTTTTATGCTTATATGCCGGTTCAGGCTCCAAACGTCTTATCAGTTGTCTTAAAATGTAAAATCTATGCTTATATGCCGAATCAGGCTTCAAAAGGCTGTTAAGGAGTATTCTTGAAATTTGAAAATTTTATTTGGAAACACTTATCTAAGGAACGGTAAAAGCTAGAAACACGATTTGTGTACCAAACGTATCAGGAGGTGCTACCAGTGCGTTTTATGCTTATATGCCGGTTCAGGCTCCAAACATCTTATCAGTTGTCTTAAAATGTAAAATCTATGCTTATATGCCGAATCAGGCTCAAAAGGCTTTTAAGGAGTTTTCTTGAAATTTGAAAATTTTTATTTGGAAACACTTATCTAAGGAACGGTAAAAGCTAGAAACACGATTTGTGCACCAAACGCATCAGGAGGTGCTACCAGTGCGTTTTATGCTTATATGCCGGTTCAGGCTCCAAACGTCTTGTCAGTTGTCTTAAAATGTAAAATCTGTGCTTATATGCCGAATCAGGCTCAAAAGGCTTTTAAGGAGTTTTCTTGAAATTTGAAAATTTTTATTTGGAAACACTTATCTAAGGAACGGTAAAAGCTAGAAACACGATTTGTGTACCAAACGCATCAGGAGGTGCTACCAGTGCGTTCTATGCTTATATGCCGGTTCAGGCTCCAAACGTCTTGTCAGTTGTCTTAAAATGTAAAATCTATGCTTATATGCCGAATCAGGCTTCAAAAGGCTTTAAGGAGTATTTTTGAAATTGAAAATTTTCTTTTGGGAAAAACACATCTAAGGAACGGTAAAAGCTAGAAACACGATTTGTGTACCAAACGCATCAGGAGGTGCTACCAGTGCGTTCTATGCTTATATGCCGGTTCAGGCTCCAAACGTCTTGTCAGTGTCTTAAAATGTAAAATCTGTGCTTATATGCCGAATCAGGCTACAAAAGGCTTTTAAGGAGTTTTCTTGAAATTTGAAAATTTTTTTTTGGGAAAGACACTTATCTAAGGAACGGTAAAAGCTAGAAACACGATTTGTGTACCAAACGTATCAGGAGGTGCTACCAGTGCGTTTTATGCTTATATGCCGGTTCAGGCTCCAAACGTCTTGTCAGTCGTCTTAAAATGTAAAATCTGTGCTTATATGCCGAATCAGGCTACAAAAGGCTTTTAAGGAGTTTTCTTGAAATTTGAAAATTTTTATTTGGAAACACTTATCTGAGGAACGGTAAAAGCTAGAAACACGATTTGTGTACCAAACGTATCAGGACGTGCTACAGTGCGTTTTATGCTTATATGCCGGTTGAGGCTCCAAACGTCTTGTCAGTTGTTTTAAAAATGTAAAATCTATGCTTATATGCCGAATCAGGCTTCAAAAGGCTGTTAAGGAGTATTTTTGAAATTTGAAAATTTTCATTTGGAAACACATCTAAGGAACGGTAAAAGCTAGAAACACGATTTGTGTACCAAACGTATCAGGAGGTGCTACCAGTGCGTTTTATGCTTATATGCCGGTTCAGGCTCCAAACGTCTTGTCAGTTGTCTTAAAATGTAAAATCTGTGCTTATATGCCGAATCAGGCTACAAAAGGCTTTTAAGGAGTTTTCTTGAAATTTAAAAAATTTTTATTTGGAAACACTTATCTAAGGAACGGTAAAAGCTAGAAACACGATTTGTGCACCAAACGTATCAGGATGTGCTACCAGTGCGTTTTATGCTTATATGCCGGTTCAGGCTCCAAACGTCTTGTCAGTTGTCTTAAAATGTAAAATCTGTGCTTATATGCCGAATCAGGCTTCAAAAGGCTTTTAAGGATTTTTCTTGAAATTTGAAAATTTTTATTTGGAAACACTTATCTAAGGAACGGTAAAAGCTAGAAACACGATTTGTGTACCAAACGTATCAGGAGGTGCTACCAGTGCGTTTTATGCTTATATGCCGGTTCAGGCTCCAAACGTCTTGTCAGTCGTCTTAAAATGTAAAATCTGTGCTTATATGCCGAATCAGGCTACAAAAGGCTTTTAAGGAGTTTTCTTGAAATTTGAAAATTTTTATTTGGAAACACTTATCTAAGGAACGGTTAAAGCTAGAAACACGATTTGTGTACCAAACGCATCAGGAGGTGCTACCAGTGCGTTCTATGCTTATATGCCGGTTCAATCTCCAAACGTCTTGTCAGTTGTCTTAAATGTAAAATCTATACTTATATGCCAAATCAGGCTTCATAAGGCTGTTAAGGAGTATTCTTGAAATTTGAAAATTTTTATTTGGAAACACTTATCTGAGGAACGGTAAAAGCTAGAAACACGATTTGTGTACCAAACGTATCAGGACGTGCTATCAGTGCGTTTTATGCTTATATGCCGGTTGAGGCTCCAAACGTCTTGTCAGTTGTCTTAAATGTAAAATCTATACTTATATGCCAAATCAGGCTTCAAAAGGCTATTAAGGAGTATTTTTGAAATATGAAAATTTTCATTTGGAAACACATCTAAGGAACGGTAAAAGCTAGAAACACGATTTGTGTACCAAACGTATCAGGTGCACAAGTGCGTTCTATGCTTATATACCGAATCAGGCTCAAACGTCTTATCAGTTGTCTTAAAATGTAAAATCTATGCTTATATGACGAATCAGGCTTCAAAAGGCTGTTAAGGATTTTTCTTGAAATTTGAAAATTATTATTTGGAAACACTTATCTAAGGAACGGTAAAAGCTAGAAACACGATTTGTGTACCAAACGTATCAGGAAGTGCTACCAGTGCGTTTTATGCTTATATGCCGGTTCAGGCTCCAAACGTCTTGTCAGTCGGCTTAAAATGTAAAATCTGTGCTTATATGCCGAATCAGGCTACAAAAGGCTTTTAAGGAGTTTTCTTGAAATTTGAAAATGTTTATTTGGAAACACTTATCTAAGGAACGGTTAAAGCTAGAAACACGATTTATGTACCAAACGCATCAGGAGGTGCTACCAGTGCGTTCTATGCTTATATGCCGGTTCAGGCTCCAAACGTCTTGTCAGTTGTCTTAAATGTAAAATCTATACTTATATGCCGAATCAGGCTTTAAAAGGCTGTTAAGGATTTTTCTTGAAATTTGAAAATTTTTATTTGAGAACACTTATCTAAGGAACGGCAAAAGCTAGAAACACGATTCGTAAACCAAACGCATCAGGTGCACAAGTGCGTTCTATGTTTATATGCCGAATCAGGCTCAAACGTGTTATCAGTTGTCTTAAAATGTAAAATCTATGCTTATATGCCGAATCAGGCCTCAAAAGGCTGTTAAGGATTTTTCTTGAAATTTGAAAATTATTATTTGGAGACACTTATCTAAGGAACGGAAAAGCTAGAAACACGATTTGTGTACCAAACGCATCAGGAGGTGCTACCAGTGCGTTCTATGCTTATATGCCGGTTCAGGCTCCAAACGTCTTGTCAGTTGTCTTAAATGTAAAATCTATACTTATATGCCAAATCAGGCTTCAAAAGGCTGTTAAGGATTTTTCTCGAAATTTGAAAATTTTTATTTGGAAACACTTATCTAAGGAACGGTAAAAGCTAGAAACACGATTTGTACCAAACGCATCAGGAGGTGCTACCAGTGCGTTCTATGCTTATATGCCGGTTCAGGCTCCAAACGTCTTATCAGTTTCTTAAAATGTAAAATCTATGCTTATATGCCGAATCAGGCTTCAAAAGGCTGTTAAGGAGTTTTCTTGAAATTTGAAAATTTTTATTTGGAAACACTTATCTAAGGAACGGTAAAAGCTAGAAACACGATTTGTGTACCAAACGCATCAGGAGTGCTACCAGTGCGTTTTATGCTTATATGCCGGTTCAGGCTCCAAACGTCTTGTCAGTTGTCTTAAATGTAAAATCTATACTTATATGCCGAATCAGGCTACAAAAGGCTTTTAAGGAGTTTTCTTGAAATTTGAAAATTTTTATTTGGAAACACTTATCTAAGGAACGGTTAAAGCTAGAAACACGATTTGTGTACCAAACGTATCAGGAAGTGCTACCAGTGCGTTCTATGCTTATATGCCGGTTCAGGCTCCAAACGTCTTGTCAGTTGTCTTAAAATGTAAAATCTATACTTATATGCCGAATCAGGCTTCAAAAGGCTGTTAAGGAGTTTTCTTGAAATTTGAAAATTTTTATTTGGAAACACTTATCTAAGGAACGGTAAAGCTAGAAACACGATTTGTACCAAACGCATCAGGAGGTGCTACCAGTGCGTTCTATGCTTATATGCCGGTTCAGGCTCCAAACGTCTTGTCAGTTGTCTTAAATGTAAAATCTATACTTATATGCCGAATCAGGCTTCAAAAGGCTGTTAAGGATTTTTCTTGAAATTTGAAAATTTTTATTTGAAACACTTATCTAAGGAACGGTAAAAGCTAGAAACACGATTTGTGTACCAAACGCATCAGGTGCTACCAGTGCTTTTCTATGCTTATATGCCGGTTCAGGCTCCAAACGTCTTATCAGTTGTCTTAAAATGTAAAATCTATGCTTATATGCCGAATCAGGCTCAAAAGGCTGTTAAGGATTTTTCTGAAATTTGAAAATTATTATTTGGAAACACTTATCTAAGGAACGGAAAAGCTAGAAACACGATTTGTGTACCAAACGTATCAGGAAGTGCTACCAGTGCGTTCTATGCTTATATGCCGGTTCAGGCTCCAAACGTCTTGTCAGTTGTCTTAAAATGTAAAATCTATACTTATATGCCGAATCAGGCTTCAAAAGGCTGTTAAGGAGTTTTCTTGAAATTTGAAAATTTTTATTTGGAAACACTTATCTAAGGAACGGTAAAGCTAGAAACACGATTTGTGTACCAAACGCATCAGGAGGTGCTACCAGTGCGTTCTATGCTTATATGCCGGTTCAGGCTCCAAACGTCTTGTCAGTTGTCTTAAATGTAAAATCTATACTTATATGCCGAATCAGGCTTCAAAAGGCTGTTAAGGATTTTTCTTGAAATTTGAAAATTTTTATTTGAAACACTTATCTAAGGAACGGTAAAAGCTAGAAACACGATTTGTGTACCAAACGCATCAGGTGCTACCAGTGCGTTTTATGCTTATATGCCGGTCAGGCTCCAAACGTCTTGTCAGTTGTCTTAAATGTAAAATCTATACTTATATGCCAAATCAGGCTTCAAAAGGCTGTTAAGGATTTTTCTGAAATTTGAAAATTTTATTTGGAAACACTTATCTAAGGAACGGTAAAAGCTAGAAACACGATTTGTGTACCAAACGCATCAGGAGGTGCTACCAGTGCGTTCTATGCTTATATGCCGGTTCAGGCTCCAAACGTCTTATCAGTTGTCTTAAAATGTAAAATCTATACTTATATGCCGAATCAGGCTTCAAAAGGCTGTTAAGGAGTTTTCTTGAAATTTGAAAATTTTTATTTGGAAACACTTATCTAAGGAACGGTAAAAGCTAGAAACACGATTTGTGTACCAAACGCATCAGGAGGTGCTACCAGTGCGTTCTATGCTTATATGCCGGTTCAGGCTCCAAACGTCTTATCAGTTGTCTTAAAATGTAAAATCTATGCTTATATGCCGAATCAGGCTCCAAAAGGCTTTTAAGGAGTTTTCTTGAAATTTGAAAATTTTTATTTGGAAACACTTATCTAAGGAACGGTAAAAGCTAGAAACACGATTTGTGTACCAAACGCATCAGGAGGTGCTACCAGTGCGTTTTATGCTTATATGCCGGTTCAGGCTCCAAACATCTTATCAGTTGTCTTCAAAATGTAAAATCTATGTTTATATGCCGAATCAGGCTCCAAATGGCTTTTAAGGAGTTTTCTTGAAATTTGAAAATTTTTATTTGGAAACACTTATCTAAGGAACGGTAAAAACTAGAAACACGATTTGTGCACCAAACGTATCAGGAGGTGCTACCAGTGCGTTTTATGCTTATATGCCGGTTCAGGCTCCAAACGTCTTGTCAGTCGTCTTAAAATGTAAAATCTGTGCTTATATGCCGAATCAGGCTACAAAAGGCTTTTAAGGAGTTTTCTTGAAATTTGAAAATTTTTATTTGGAAACACTTATCTAAGGAACGGTAAAAGCTAGAAACACGATTTGTGTACCAAACGCATCAGGAGGTGCTACCAGTGCGTTTTATGCTTATATGCCGGTTCAGGCTCCAAACATCTTATCAGTTGTCTTCAAATGTAAAATCTATGCTTATACGCCGAATCAGGCTTCAAAAGGCTGTTAAGGAGTATTCTTGAAATTTCAAAATTTTTATTTGGAAACACTTATCTAAGGAACGGTAAAAGCTAGAAACACGATTTGTGCACCAAACGTATCAGGAGGTGCTACCAGTGCGTTTTATGCTTATATGCCGGTTCAGGCTCCAAACGTCTTGTCAGTTGTCTTAAAATGTAAAATCTGTGCTTATATGCCGAATCAGGCCACAAAAGGCTTTCAAGGAGTTTTCTTGAAATTTGAAAATTTTTATTTGGAAACACATCTTAGGAACGGTAAAAGCTAGAAACACGATTTGTGTACCAAACGCATCAGGAGGTGCTACCAGTGCTTTCTATGCTTATATGCCGAATCAGGCTCAAACGTCTTATCATTTTTTCTTAAAATGTAAAATCTATGCTTATATGCCGAATCAGGCTTCAAAAGGCTGTTAAGGATTTTTCTTGAAATTTGAAAATTTTTATTTGGAAATACTTATCCAAGGAACGGTAAAAGCTAGAAACACGATTTGTGTACCAAACGTATCAGGTGCTACCAGTGCGTTTTATGCTTATATGCCGGTACAGGCTCCAAACGTCTTGTCAGTTGTCTTAAATGTAAAATCTATACTTATATGCCAAATCAGGCTTCAAAAGGCTGTTAAGGAGTATTTTTGAATTTTGAAAATTTTCATTTGGAAACACATCTAAGGAACGGTAAAGCGAGAAAGACGATTCGTGTACCGAACGCATCAGGAGGTGCGACCAGTGCGTTCTATGCTTATATGCCGAATCAGGCTCAAACGTCTTATCAGTTGTCTCAAAATGTAAAATCTATGTTTATATGCCGAATCAGGCTCCAAATTTCTTTTAAGGAGTTTTCTTGAAATTTGAAAATTTTTATTTGGAAACACTTATCTAAGGAACGGTAAAAGCTAGAAACACGATTTGTGTACCAAACGTATCAGGAGGTGCTACCAGTGCGTTTTATGCTTATATGCCGGTTCAGGCTCCAAACATCTTATCAGTTGTCTTAAAATGTAAAATCTATGCTTATACGCCGAATCATGCTTCAAAAGGCTGTTAAGGATTTTTCTCGAAATTTGAAAATTTTTATTTGGAAACACTTACCTAAGGAACGGTAAAAGCTAGAAACACGATTCGTAAACCAAACGCATCAGGTGCACCAGTGCGTTCTATGCTTATATGCCGAAACAGGCTTAAACGTCTTATCAGTTTTCTTAAAATGTAAAATCTATGCTTATATGCCGAATCAGGCTTCAAAAGGATGTTAAGGAGTATTTTTGAATTTTGAAAATTTTCATTTGGAAACACATCTAAGGAACGGTAAAAGCGAGAAAGACGATTCGTGTACCGAACGCATCAGGAGGTGCGACCAGTGCGTTCTATGCTTATATGCCGAATCAGGCTCAAACGTCTTATCAGTTGTCTCAAAATGTAAAATCTATGTTTATATGCCGAATCAGGCTCCAAATGGCTTTTAAGGAGTTTTCTTGAAATTTGAAAATTTTTATTTGGAAACACTTATCTAAGGAACGGTAAAAGCTAGTAACACGATTTGTGTACCAAACGTATCAGGAGGTGCTAGCAGTGCGTTTTATGCTTATATGCCGGTTCAGGCTAAAAACGTCTTGTCAGTTGTCTTAAAATGTAAAATGTATACTTATATGCAAATCAGGCTTCAAAAGGCTGTTAAGGAGTATTTTTGAAATTTGAAAATTTTCATTTGGAAACACATCTAAGGAACGGTAAAAGCGAGAAAGACGATTCGTGTACCGAACGCATCCGGAGGTGCGACCAGTGCGTCTATGCTTATATGCCGAATCAGGCTCAAACGTCTTATCAGTTGTCTCAAAATGTAAAATCTATGCTTATATGCCCAATAAGGCTCCAAATGGCTTTTAAGGAGTTTTCTTGAAATTTGAAAATTTTTATTTTGAAACACTTATCTAAGGAACGGTAAAAGCTAGTAACACGATTTGTGTACCAAACGTATCAGGATGTGCTACCAGTGCGTTTTATGCTTATATGCCGGTTCAGGCTCCAAACGTCTTGTCAGTTGTCTTAAAATGTAAAATCGATTTGTGTACCAAACGTATCAGGAGGTGCTACCAGTGCGTTTTATGCTTATATGCCAGTTCAGGCTCCAAACGTCTTGTCAGTTGTCTTAAAATGTAAAATCTGTGCTTATATGCCGAATCAGGCTTAAAAAGGCTGCAGGATTGTTCTCGAAATTTGAAAATTTTTATTTGGAAACACTTATCTAAGGAACGGTTAAAGCTAGAAACACGATTTGTGTACCAAACGCATCAGGAGGTGCTACCAGTGCGTTCTATGCTTATATGCCGGTTCAGGCTCCAAACGTCTTATCAGTTGCCTTAAAATGTAAAATCTATGCTTATATGCCGAATCAGGCTTCAAAAGGCTGTTAAGGATTTTTCTTGAAATTTGAAAATTTTTATTTGGAAACACTTATCTAAGGAACGGTAATAGCTAGAAACACGATTTGTGTACCAAACGCATCAGGAGGTGCTACCAGTGCGTTTTATGCTTATATGCCGGTTCAGGCTCCAAACATCTTATCAGTTGTCTTAAAATGTAAAATCTATGCTTATACGCCGAATCAGGCTTCAAAAGGCTGTTAAGGAGTATTCTTGAAATTTCAAAATTTTTATTTGGAAACACTTATCTAAGGAACGGTAAAAGCTAGAAACACGATTTGTGCACCAAACGTATCAGGAGGTGCTACCAGTGCGTTTTATGCTTATATGCCGGTTCAGGCTCCAAACGTCTTGTCAGTCGTCTTAAAATGTAAAATCTGTGCTTATATGCCGAATCAGGCTACAAAAGGCTTTTAAGGAGTTTTCTTGAAATTTGAAAATTTTTATTTGGAAACACTTATCTAAGGAACGGTTAAAGCTAGAAACACGATTTGTGTACCAAACGCATCAGGAGGTACTACCAGCTTATATGCCGGTTCAGGCTCCAACGTCTTATCGGTTTTCTTAAAATGTAAAATCTATGCTTATACGCCGAATCAGGCTTCAAAAGGCTGTTAAGGAGTATTCTTGAAATTTGAAAATTTTTATTTGGAAACACTTATCTAAGGAACGGTAAAAACTAGAAACACGATTTGTGCACCAAACGTATCAGGAGGTGCTACCAGTGCGTTTTATGCTTATATGCCGGTTCAGGCTCCAAACGTCTTATCAGTTGTCTCAAAATGTAAAATCTATGTTTATATGCCGAATCAGGCTCCAAATTTCTTTTAAGGAGTTTTCTTGAAATTTGAAAATTTTTATTTGGAAACACTTATCTAAGGAACGGTAAAAGCTAGAAACACGATTTGTGTACCAAACGTATCAGGAGGTGCTACCAGTGCGTTTTATGCTTATATGCCGGTTCAGGCTCCAAACATCTTATCAGTTGTCTTAAAATGTAAAATCTATGCTTATACGCCGAATCATGCTTCAAAAGGCTGTTAAGGATTTTTCTCGAAATTTGAAAATTTTTATTTGGAAACACTTACCTAAGGAACGGTAAAAGCTAGAAACACGATTCGTAAACCAAACGCATCAGGTGCACCAGTGCGTTTTATGCTTATATGCCGGTACAGGCTCCAAACGTCTTATCAGTTGTCTTAAAATGTAAAATCTATGCTTATATGCCGAATCAGGCTTCAAAAGGCTGTTAAGGAGTATTTTTGAATTTTGAAAATTTTCATTTGGAAACACATCTAAGGAACGGTAAAAGCGAGAAAGACGATTCGTGTACCGAACGCATCAGGAGGTGCGACCAGTGCGTTCTATGCTTATATGCCGAATCAGGCTCAAACGTCTTATCAGTTGTCTCAAAATGTAAAATCTATGTTTATATGCCGAATCAGGCTCCAAATGGCTTTTAAGGAGTTTTCTTGAAATTTGAAAATTTTTATTTGGAAACACATCTTAGGAACGGTAAAAGCTAGAAACACGATTTGTGTACCAAACGCATCAGGAGGTGCTACCAGTGCGTTCTATGCTTATATGCCGAATCAGGCTCAAACGTCTTATCAGTTTTCTTAAAATGTAAAATCTATGCTTATATGCCGAATCAGGCTTCAAAAGGCTGTTAAGGATTTTTCTTGAAATTTGAAAATTTTTATTTGGAAATACTTATCCAAGGAACGGTAAAAGCTAGAAACACGATTTGTGTACCAAACGTATCAGGTGCTACCAGTGCGTTTTATGCTTATATGCCGGTACAGGCTCCAAACGTCTTGTCAGTTGTCTTAAATGTAAAATCTATACTTATATGCCAAATCAGGCTTCAAAAGGCTGTTAAGGAGTATTTTTGAATTTTGAAAATTTTCATTTGGAAACACATCTAAGGAACGGTAAAGCGAGAAAGACGATTCGTGTACCGAACGCATCAGGAGGTGCGACCAGTGCGTTCTATGCTTATATGCCGAATCAGGCTCAAACGTCTTATCAGTTGTCTCAAAATGTAAAATCTATGTTTATATGCCGAATCAGGCTCCAAATTTCTTTTAAGGAGTTTTCTTGAAATTTGAAAATTTTTATTTGGAAACACTTATCTAAGGAACGGTAAAAGCTAGAAACACGATTTGTGTACCAAACGTATCAGGAGGTGCTA
>JAQSLM010000053.1:0-14491 GCA_029378335.1 Agrilus mali | reverse complement strand
TTAATACCATGAGGAGATCTCGTTATCAGTATTCGATGATTTCTCAAGTATCAGGAAGAAAAATATTTTCACCTAGCAATTTATTTTTTTATTATTGATTGAAAATCCGAGGGTTGGTTTTCTGCAGTTAATGTTTAACTTTTTTAAGCATTTAAACATGTAAAACAAAAATAGAAGGTTTTATTGAAGTAATCAAACTTTTTTATTAAATTATAGTGATGTATCTATCTTTAATTGTTACAGCAGAAATAACAATAGTGAGCATGTCTCGTCACGTTGATCGCAGGTACAAAAATAATCTAATCGTGGGCAGTGTGCGACGCGACGTGTTCGAAGAGTTCCGGAAATAGTAATGTTAGATTGAAATTTTGAAATTCTACTTCAATCTGCTTTCTTTCCTGAATTGACTCTCTTTTATTAGTGGAAGTTTTAAAAAGAAATAAAAATGTAACGCGCCTTTACGAGAATAAGAATAAGTTATTTTCCTACATGCATTTATTGTAACCCTTCCTTCTTAAAAATTATTTCAATTTATACTTCATTTGGGATTTTGATACATAATAGTAAAATTTTAGTACAGGACAAGAAATTGGGTAAAATAGGTAAATTATTTCCTCTTTTACTTTTTATTAATATCCACATATTTAACAACAATGTTTCGTAAAAAAATATTTACAATATTTATAGGTAACCTTGTACTGCAACATAAGCAGTTTTCACTGTTTTTTTTTTTTTTTTTATTTAAAATTCCAATATAGCTTCAAGGCTGCTTTGCCTCTCTCAACTCAAAACCATGTCAAATTCAACAAGTGGGTACACCGGAAATCACGTAACTGCTCTTGTTTTGTTTTTCTTTTTTCTTTCGTTTACCAAATAAAAAATGGGTTCATTTTTAATTAATTGGTACATTTTCCCGTGAGAACTGTAATTTCATTATTTAACTAAAACAATACTTTTGTAGCACGAACAACTCTAAATATCAGTATTTATTGGTCATAATGGATTTCTTGCATTTCTACAAACACTTTTACCAATAGGCTACAATAAACAGAGCCAAGCCACAAGTAAATTTTGTTAATACACAGAAGCTTATAGAATAGTACTTAAAACAACAAATTATTAAAAACTTCTAAGTGTTGATGGGAATATCAGCTATAAATAATGGCACAAATTCTTATGTGCCATTATCGTCTTATAACTTAGAGCACCTGAAATGCTTCAATTAGCAATTCAATAATAATTAATCTCTGTTATTATATAGTTAGTTACAGCTTGATTACTCTAAGATGAGCTCTGATTTTACAGTCGGCGTAGAAGAAAGAAAGAGAACGCATTCGGAGGAAGAAAGATACAATCAACGCTCGACAAATTACGACAAATAAATATTGTACTAGTTTTAAGACAGGGGTGCTTGATGTCTCCTCTCCGGTAGTCGTTAATTTAGTTGATACCTGAATCTCCCGATACTGTTATGTACCCAAAATTATTATAAGTACATACATAGATAACCTTTCAGTAATGAAACGTGTTAATATCGTAGCATTTTGCACACTATATTGGCAGCTTTTATATTCTTTAAAATATAATAATTATATAAAACATTACGACCATTTTTAAATGAATAGTTGGGCGATTTAGTATGCGCCCTGACAAGTACTCTGCTTCAAACCAAGCATGCAAATTAGGTATGGGTAACACAGTGTCGTATCACACAAAAGTGTTGACACTTTTCAGTGTGTCAGGTGTGTTGAAACAGCTCATATGAAACCAATGACACTTAACACAGTTGCGACACACGAGCGAGCTGTGGTTCGCTTGTATGGGAATCAGTGGGTATCGTTGGGTGTCATCGTGTCGCCAGTGTTAGACGGTTTCAGATGCCATAGAGTGTATCATTGTGTCGTGTTGTATCGGTTGATGTCGTTTTTCGCGGTTTGTCGTTTCGTATCAGACAGTCGCAAGCTTGCTTACAAGTTACAAACGAATCAACTTTAAGCCAGTCCCATAGATAATAGAAGTGTGGGTTAAAAAGATGAAACCATAGATATGTGAAACTGACAAGAAACAATAATGCAAAACAATATTTTATTTATGTAGGTATAAGTAAATAAATAATCCGTCTTGTATTTATACTTTATTTTTTATTTCAAGTTAAAAAGTTTCACACTTAATTTTTTTAACACAAATTTAATGTATTACTTATCGTTCTAATAAATAATTTTCTAACTCAAACAATATTTTTATATTTTATGTGAGAACTGTCTCTGTTTATGCAGAACTTAACATAAGCCTAACGCTATCGCCACTATGGTATACGTATCACATGCAAACGTGTCGCTTTCTGTTTCAGCACGTTTCAGCAATCGTTTCAAAACTGCGATTGCGTATGTGAATCTTTTACTGTGTCATATGAAACAATTGTGTTGAAACAGTGTGTTGATACAGCACACGGTATCAGTGTTACTGTATCGACACACTAAAATTTTGTGTGTTACCCATGCCTAATGCAAATGCATCTCTGTGGCTATCGCCAGCAAGCCGTTACCTTTAGCCATTGCACATCTTAAGAACTAGCAATCCCGGAGACCATCCTAGAGTAATTTTACTGTAGTTTCATATTGAAAACGAACTTCTCTGTCCTCTCTGTTTATACGTTCGAAATTATTCAACTTTTTTGAACTTTTTTGTACAAATATACCAGATATTCTCGAAGGACCAGTAAGCAGTAAAACGCGTTGTAAGAATGATTAATTTATTTTCAAACTTACAACTAACGAAACTTACAGTAATAATAAAATAATTTTGTTTAAGGATATAACTGATAAAAGAACAAGTTATCTCCAGCGAGACTATATTGAATCTAATTTCAAAATGTTGAAAATAATCGAAAACATCTATTATTGACTTTAGCTACATTAAACATCATTATGGGAAAAACCAGTTACTACCCCCAACCGCACATTCCAAGAAACGAATGCGGTGGTGGTAACTGATAAAGTGTTTATATTCCACAGAATAAGGCAATAAACATAAAATGCACTAAAATAAATACAATAAGAGTTAGCAAATGTTAGTTAACAATGTTAAAATTGTCAACCTTTTCAAATGATACACCATGTGCCTTATCGACACCTAACAAGTAGTCTTGCTAACGCAAACTGTCTGAGGGCTAGGTCAGCAGATTCAATTATTATTTTAAATCAGTTACTAAACCAACATCAAACTACCCAGACGTCAAAACTCAAAATGGGGTACCGAATAGATTGTATAGTGTCGATTAATGGTAACTCCTGCTCTTTTGAAGTTAAATTATAAAGTTTTAATAAAATAAAATACTTCATTAAAAGTAGAAATAGTTTCTTTTTAAAAACTGAAGAGCAGAATCGGCCTATATGTATATCTTGTTGATGCTATAAAATGAGAATTATTTTCTATAAGCGGCAAGGTTATAAAATAATAATAGAAATGAAGAATGTGTCCCTTAACAATCTCCAAAGTGCAATTTTTCATGTTGATGAACGGAATTGTAATAAAACAATAATGCAAATGGATCTGGATCGGGCTTATACTTTAACGTATTGTGACAGATGTGTCATTCTGACATTGACAAGCGCCGACTGTGAAAATTGTGTGGAAGTAAACTATGACGCGTTCCAGAAAGTCCGAGAGTTGCTGGACGTTTCGAGAGTTGCCTAGAAACGTCCATAATATTATATAAGGAACAGCGTTGGACAGTTTAGTAGTATTCGATAGAAGAGAGCGACAGAGATAAGTTCGAAGAGAAGAAAAGCGATTGACAAGCGAAATAGTTATAGAGTTGTTGTTGTTATTGAAATAGTTATCGTATAGTTGTGTTATAGTTGATTTAATAAAAAGTGTTGGGAGAGAAAATACGTAAAATTGTAAATTACGTAACAATTGGTGTCAGGAGTAAGGATTTATGCCAGTAACAAGAAGTCAAGCGGCAAAAATGGAAGAGCAAATGAAAATTTTGATGGAAATGCTTAAAGAAATGAAGGCAGGCCAGGATGAAATGAAGGTAGAAATGAAAGAAGAAATTAAAGCAGGCAAGGATGAAATGAAAGAAGAAATTAAAGCTGGCAAGGATGAAATGAAGGAAGAAATTAAGGCAGGTCAAGATAAATTGATCGAAGATTTGAGAACAATAAAAATTGAGCAAGAAGGACTGAAAGAAGAGTTAAAGGAAGTAAGAGTTAAAGTTCAAGAAGAGTTAAAGGAAGTAAGAGTAGTAGTTCAAGAAGAGTTGAAGGAAGTGAGAGTTGAAGTTCAAGAAGAGTTAAAGGAAGTAAGAGTAGAAGTTCAGGAAGAGTTAAAAGAAGTTCAAGAAGAGTTAAAGGAAGTTAGAGTAGAAGTTCAAGAAGACTTAAAGGAAGTAAGAGCAGAAGTTCAAGAAGAGTTGAAGGCCGTGCACAAAAAGTTTCAAAAGGAATTAGACGAAATGAAGGCCAATCTGAACGTTCAAGAATACCCAATACTAAAGAAAAGCGAAGAAGGAAGTGTAAGAATGTCGAGAATAAAACCACCAACATTTGATGGGAAGATTTCTTGGTCAGTCTATCTTAAACAATTTGACGCTGCTGCCAAGGCAAATGAGTGGAATGAGATGGAGAAAGCCACTGCCCTAATCATAGCGCTACGTGGGGAAGCTCTCGACGTTTTGCAAGGTGTACCTGAAATGCAACAAAACGATTTTAAAATTCTGGTGGATCGATTGGAGATGCGCTATGGTGATAAACACCTACAACAAATGTACCAGGCACAGTTAAAAAGTCGCTATCAACGTAGCAGCGAAAGCCTCCAGCAATTCGAAGCGGACGTCGAAAGGCTTGTGCGGGTTTGGCTTATCCTAGTGCCCCTCAAGACTTTACAGACCAACTGTCCACTCAAATGTTTGTCGATGGAGTGCGAGATGTCGAAATACAGCAAGCCCTGCGCATGTCTCGACATAAAACTGCAGGCGAAGCTTTGTCGCACGCACTGGAATATGAAGCAGCCAAACAAGCATCCAAAGGACATGTTAGAATTCGACAGATTGGGTTCAATTTTGATGAGGACAGCGAGTTACTTCGACAAGAAGTTGTAAAAATAGCTAAAGAAGTAATGTCTCCAAAACCGAAAGAAGAGATGAGTGAGCGCCCACGCTGTTGGACTTGCGACAAACAGGGTCATCTTTCACGAGATTGTCCCAAAAGAAAGAGAGAATTTACTTGCTGGAATTGCGGAGGTACGGGGCACTTGAGCAGCGGCTGTCCATCTGGAAGAAGACAGACATCAGCCGCCAAAGGAAGCAAGCAGGGAAACTAAGAATAGCCGGCCTTACGGGGCGAAAGTCGGCTTTGCGTCCCCAAGCCCCAATCATCATCTCCGTATCGAAAGCAACCACCGATAATTCACTTACTGTGGATGGTTTTGTGGACGGCAGGAAATTAAAACTGATAGTGGATACCGGCGCATCAAGAACGATAGTTAACCCTCAAATAATCGGTAAATGGAGAATTCGACCGCTAACCATAAATGCTGTCTTAACAACTGCGACAGGGGAAACAACATCGTTTCATGGAGAATGCGAAGTGGTGATCGGTCTTGGAGACGCAAGCCTGTACCAACAAGTGCTGGTGGCCGATATCACCGACGACATCATTTTGGGACTCGACTTCATGGAGAGACACCGAATCCAGCTAGACATGGGCACAAAATGTTTACGAATAGGAGATCAAGAACTGCCCCTACAAAGAAATGGGACTGATCAGCGAACACTACGGGTCGTCGTTGCTGAAGACCAAGTTCTATGCCTACATACCACCGTGAAGAAACAAGAGAATTGGGAAGATACAGTGTTGATTGAGGAACAGCGAACCGATGATGACCTTGGACCCATCATGAAATGGAAGGAGGCAGGAGAATCTCGACCAACGTGGGCGGATGTAAGCCCCCTGAGTACTACGACGAAATGTTATTGGGCCCAATGGGATTCCTTAAAGCTCGAGAATGGAGTCCTTAAAAGAATCTGGGAAAGTCCGGACGGGACCAAGAAGCGATTACAAGTTGTATTGCCCAAGAAAAAGACGAAAGAAGTAATAAAAGAGCTGCATGCTGGGACTGGAGGTGGACATTTTGGTGTGAAGAAGACCTTAGAGAAACTACGTGTACGGTATTACTGGGTGAATGCTAGATTGGATGTGGAAGACTGGTGTAGAAGATGCGAAGTATGTGCTTCCAACAAAGGTCCGAGAACCAGAACACGAGGAAAAATGCACCAGTATAACGTCGGAGCGCCATTCGAAAGAATAGCCATGGATATCGCTGGTCCCTTTCCCCGAACTGAAGATGGCAACCGCTACATCCTCGTTGTGATGGATTACTTCAGCAAGTGGCCGGAAGCCTATGCAATCTCCAACCAGGATGCAACCACCGTGGCGGAGGCAATAATAAACAACTGGATCAGCCGATATGGAGTTCCTATGGAAATTCATACTGACCAGGGCCGAAATTTTGAATCAGAAATATTCCAACGAGTGTGTGAATTGATGGGAATAAGGAAAACTAGAACGACTCCGATGCATCCTCGGTCTGATGGCATGGTAGAGCGATTTAATGCGACTATAGAAAACAACCTGAGGATGTTCGTGAACGATCATCAGACCGACTGGGATCGCCACATTCCCTTATTCCTTCTGGCCTATAGGACATCCATACACGAGACCACCGGACAGACACCCTCCTGCGTGCTATTCGGGAAAGAACTGAGACTACCTGCTGATCTAATGTTTGGTCGACCTGAAGATTCTTCGCTGTCCACGGACGATTATGTGTCTAAACTACGCGAGCGGCTTAACACCATCCATAAAGCCGTCAGAACAAGAATTAAATTCGAAAGTGACCGGATGAAGACCCGCTACGATCAGCGAGCGAATTCCACTGGATTCAGGGTGGGCGATCGTGTATGGCTCTATAACCCAGTTCGCAAGAAAGGAAGGTGCCCTAAATTACAACGGAATTGGAAGGGCCCGTACAAAGTGATTACCCGGATAAACGATGTCGTCTACAGGATACAACGAGGCCCCAAATCGAAGATGAAAGTTGTACACCTCGACCGGTTGGCTCCATACACAGTGGAAGAAACTGATCGGGACGATCAGGGCTAGAGGGGGGGCAGTGTGACAGATGTGTCATTCTGACATTGACAAGCGCCGACTGTGAAAATTGTGTGGAAGTAAACTATGACGCGTTCCAGAAAGTCCGAGAGTTGCTGGACGTTTCGAGAGTTGCCTAGAAACGTCCATAATATTATATAAGGAACAGCGTTGGACAGTTTAGTAGTATTCGATAGAAGAGAGCGACAGAGATAAGTTCGAAGAGAAGAAAAGCGATTGACAAGCGAAATAGTTATAGAGTTGTTGTTGTTATTGAAATAGTTATCGTATAGTTGTGTTATAGTTGATTTAATAAAAAGTGTTGGGAGAGAAAATACGTAAAATTGTAAATTACGTAACAGTATCTTGACAGCCACTATACATCACTTTAAAAAGAGTTACTTGTTCGAAACATAATAAGAAGAAAAGGACAACTTGAGACAATCAATGTCAATGAATTTTGAAGACAAAAGCTGCTTTCAACTTTTCAACAAAAAATGTGGTATTTGACAGTGATTCAAATGATTAAATAAAATGTAAGTGGATGTAATTGAAAATATTTTCGAAAAAGATTCTAAGATCGATTCAACCTTGTATCTTCGTAATTATTCTTGTATAGCGTGCTTTACTCAATTAAAGAGAGCTGCTAAGTTTTAACGATTTATTTCTTTCACAAAATTATTATAAAAATTTGATTTAAATACCGCGGGAACAAAGCGTGTTGTATTGACGAGTGCAAAGAGAGAGAATGAATGAAATGAATGTTCTTAATATTATGTGATTAATAATACTTAATACAAACAGTGAGAAACAGTCGCTGAAACAATAACATAAATAATGTCGCGGCAGCGATAACCGCGAACAAATATTCTGATACATTTGAAAGGTATAAATTATACATACAGTATCCGTCCAAATAAACGGTCTCTAAATTGTACATATCCTCCCCGACCTTGACAAGTGGTCAAATAATCAGTAGTGTAAATAAAGCATGAATACAAATACGGATAATTCTGAAACAATAACTACGCGAACTAAACTCAAATTATAGCAAACATGAAAATTACTAGTCTTGCGTCTCTAATCACGCACTTCACTGCGCGAGACAGTCTGCCATCACAACCTATTCCTTTGGAAGAACGGCCAATTTTCTGATTGAACGTTTATATGTCCCTTGGCTGGTGCGCACCGATGCTACTCTGACTACACCATCTGACCCTGGGAAAACTTCTTCGATTCTCGCTAGTTTCCATGCAAGAGGTGGTATGTTGTCCTCTGAGAGTAACACGAGATCACCCTTTTGTGGTGCCAAGGACGAACTCTGCCATTTGGGTCTGGTTTGCATCTGATGAAGGACTTCCCTGCTCCATCTCTTCCAGAAGTACTGCTTCATCTGTTGTACCAGTTGCCATCGTGTCAGGCGGTTGGCTTTGACTTCCTCGAGGTCTTCCTCTAGTATATCGGTCAGTGACTCACCAATTAGGAAGTGAGCGGGGGTTAAACAATGTAGGTCGGAAGGATCTTGGGATAAGGGGGTCAGAGGGCGCGAATTAATTATGGCTTCAATCTGAGTAATGAGCGTGACAGCTTCTTCAAAAGTTAAACAATGATTTAACGCAATTTTCTTAAAATGTTGTTTAGCAGACCTGACTAATCTTTCCCAGAGGCCTCCGAAATTAGGCGACCTGGGTGGAATAAAATTCCATTTGATATTCTCTAAAACCAAATATGCTTGAAGTTGGTCGTTAAGCAGGTTGCTCATTACGCTCTCTAAGTCTGCCTTAGCCCCTACAAAGGTTTTCGCGTTGTCACAATAAATTTCCGATACCTTTCCCCTTCGCGCTATCATTCGCTTAAGAGCGTTGATAAAGCTCTCTGACGTCATATTAGCAACAACTTCAAGGTGGACGGCCTTCGAAGCCATGCACACAAATAATGCGACCCAAGCCTTTTCTCTGATCTTACTTCTTTTACCGTATTTCAAATGTAAGGGTCCAAAATAGTCAACACCCACGTGCAAAAATGGCCTGACGAGTTCCGTTCTTACTTTTGGTAAATTTCCCATTTTTTGTTGAATAAGTTTGGGTGACGTACGAAAGCAAATTATACACGAATTAATTACCTTTTTTACCGAGTTTCTGGCGCCAATAGGCCAATACTTTCTTCGGATAGATGCGAGAGTCTGCGTGGGTCCAGCATGCATCAGAGATATGTGCTCAGACCGAATAAGCAGAGTCGTCACATGGTGTTTTTCCGGTAATAAAATTGGATATTTTCTTTCATATTTAATAGAGGCGTTATGCAATCTCCCTCCAACTCTTAGCAATCCGCGTTTATCCAAAAACGGGTCTAAGTTTATTATTTTGCTCGATTTACTCACTGGATTATTTTTCGATAATGCAGCAATTTCTTGTTGGAATTCTTCTGCTTGGGTTTGCTTTAATATCAATGATCTTGCTTCGTTCAGTTCTTCTGTCGTCAAACTCCCGACTCGTTTACTGTTCTTGTTTTTCAAGTTATGAGAAAATCGCAACACATATGCGACAATACTTTGCATCTTGGAAATGGATGAATACATCGAAAAATCAATCAAGTTCATTCTCCTTGCTGTTACCAAGACCACCTTTCTTTTCTCTGGTAGATCATTCGCATCCAGTTTCTTGTTTAATTTTGATTTTGGCCACTCGGATTCTTCATGGGTTAGAAATTTGGGACCTTTCCAGTACAGTTCCGAATGCATGAGTTGTCTAGGGAAAGCTCCTCTTGAAACAATATCGGCAGGATTGTTTTTTGAATCCACATGATACCAGTTTCGGATGTCGCTTAATTTTTGTATTTGGGAGACTCTATTTCCAACAAATACTTGCCAAGTGTTCGCATTTGACTTTATATAATGCAATACTATTTCTGAGTCCGAAAAATAGTATTTGTTTCTGAATTTCAATTTTAACGCTTGTGATACCCTATTAATCAATTTTGCCCCTAAAACCGCAGCGCAAAGTTCGAGACGTGGCAAGGTAATCACTTTCACCGGACTCACTTTGGACTTGCTACAGACCATGTACGAGTTATAGCTTCCATCATTTAATTTGGTACGGATATAAATGCTCGCTCCATACGCTTGCAGAGAAGCGTCGCAGAACATAATCAAATCATGAACTCCGCCTGAAATGGGCAGCACTTTACGAGATATTACTAACGAGCTTAACTCGTCCAGTTCTTCCAGATATTTTCTCCAAACTCCTTGGATTTCTAGGGGAATTTCGTCATCCCACTTTAGCTTGCATGCCCATAGTTCTTTCATTATCAATTTCGCCTTGACAATAACCGGGGAAACTATTCCAATGGGGTCAAATAGTTTCGCTATCGAGCTAAGTATCGTTCTTTTCGTAATCTTGCAATGCGATGTGGGAACAGATACTTTAAAATGTAAAGTGTCTTCCTTGCAGTTCCATATTAAGCCCAATACTTTTGATGTGTCAGCTTTATCCAGTTCGATCGTGTTTCGATCCTCATTTCCTTTTTCTAGAGGTGTGGGTATTAGTCTTGAATCGTTACTGGCCCATTTTGACAGTTTAAATCCTCCTCCATTTAAGACTTCAATTAATTCGTCTCTTGCTTTCAAGGCACCTTGAATGGTCGATGCGCCACTCAAAACATCGTCCATATAAATGTCTCTTTCAAGGGTTTCGCTTGCAACTAGGAATGTTTCCGCTGAATCTGTGGCTAATTGTCTTACACACCGCATGGCTGTAAATGGGGAATTTGTTAGGCCAAAAACCAGCCTTGTCAGTCGATAAATCTGAACCGGTTCGCTTTCGGAATTTCTCCAGAAAAACCTCTGATAATTCATGTCTTCAGGATCTATTTTGACCTGCAGGAACATTTTTTCCATGTCACACGAAAAGGCAATTTGATGCGTCCTGAACCGTATAAGCAGGGAAAATAACTCTGTTTGTAAATTGGGGCCGGTCATCAAATTGTCATTCAGACTCAACCCGTTGGTTGACTTTGCCGAACCGTCATAAACTATTCGTATCTTTACCTTTTGTCCCGTTTCTTTTACTATGCCTGAATGTGGCAAATAGAAGGTGGAATCGTGAGTGGCTTCGCCTTCTGGTACTCTTTCCACAATGTTCGAATGAATGAGCTCTTGCATGGCGTTTGAATACAACTGTTTGAGTTTAGGATCCTTTTTGAATCTCCTTTCCAATGACAAGAACCTTCTGAGCGCAACTCCGCTTGAGTCACCTAATTGTACGTTTCCGTTTTTGAATGGTAGCTTCACGATAAATCTACCATCCGATGGGTCGCGCATGTACGTTCTTTTGAACTGCTCTTCACATTCTATTTCCTCTTTGGACCATTTTTCTTTGGTTTCCGGGATTTCTTCCTGAAGCCAAAATTTCTCCATAAGTTGTTGGAGTTCATCGCTTTTATCCTTTATGGCCAGGTTCGCGACTCGATTCTCGGGTCGTTCCGAATTTCCCAAATTATAAGAAGCTCCTCCAACTACCCAACCTAACAATGTTTTTGTAAGGAACAAACTAGGACTGGACAGCTTTCTGCGATCATTGCACAATAGCTCCCAAAATATTTCGGCCCCTAATAATAGATCGACAGGGCGACTCGTGTTAAAATCTGGGTCCGCTAAATTGATGTTTGACGGAACGGAAAGGTTTTCGGGATTGAAAGAGACGATAGGCAAATTTGCAGTTACGCGTTCTGTGATACAACAGGTAACGGGCATTTTAAACCTGGAATCGGACGACTTGATCCATATTTCGGCAGACTTCGAAATTTTGATGCACGTGTGATTAATTCCTGATAGGGAAATAGTCGTGTTTATCGGTTTTAAGCCCAATCGTTTACATGTAGCTGTTGACATTAAATTTATTTGCGATCCAACGTCTAATAGGGCGCGGCATTCTTGATATTGGCCACCACAGTCTTTTACCCAGATAAGCGCTGTCGATAAAATAACGTGTGTTTCGCCTTTTGGTTTAACATGATTTACTGTAGCGTTAACCTTGGTTTCTTGCTGCGATTTGTTTATGAAGCAGTGATTCGGGGAATCAGGTTCCGTACTATTTTTAGCACTCCTATCATGTAACAATGAATGATGTGTGCGCGCTCCGCATACGCTGCAACCCTTTGCTTTACACGCGCTTGTCGTATGATTTTTCCTCAAGCAATTAAGACAAAGATTCTTATTCTTTACCTCCTTGATTCTGTCGCCGATACTCAATCGCAAAAATTCCCCACATTGATTTACAAAATGCCTCTTATCGCAATACCTACACGCTAATCTCGTTGTAACAACGTGAGAAGACCGCTTCGTATAATCTTTTTTGATCTGCGTTGGCTCAGGCTTTGACGTTTTCGAATTCCCCTGAATACACTTTAGAGTGACACATCTCTTCTCCAAAAATTCCAAAATGTCCTTCAACTTTGGAATGCCCGAGTCTAATATGAGTTCTAGTTCCTTCCTGGACTGGTAATCTATACGGCTTATTATCAACGGGACGAGAAAAGCATCCCAAGAATCTACTTGAATCTGCATTACCTTTAGTGCCTCTAAATTCGCGGAAATGTCGTTAACTAACTTCCTCAAGCCCTCTGCCGATGGCTTCGATAATTCGGGAGTATTTAGAATGGAACTTACGTGACTTTGTACTATCAGCCTATCATTTTTATATCTTTTTTGCAGTATGGACCACGCAGACTGATAATTGTTCGCGGTAATTGCTAATGATTCAATCGGACGAGCCGCTTCGCCCATCAAGCATGATTTTAGGTAATGAAACTTTTGACAGTCGTCCAACGTGCTATTATTGTGAATGAGGCTGTCAAACGCATTGTAAAAAGGCAACCAATCCGTATATTCTCCCGAAAATTGAGGTAAATTAATTCGTGGAAGTCTCACATTAAATTGGCTATGCGCCTGAACAGAACTCGCCAAGGGCACGTCTGCACTAGGTGCCACGGATAATCTTTGAATAAACCTTTGGAGGTCGCTCATAATTTTTAACCAATCGGTATCGAATTTATCTAGAGCTAACATTTCATTTTCCCCTTTCGACTCTGTAGGGTTCCGATCCCCTTTTTCTTCTGACATAGATTCGTCCGCGATTTCTAGGCTAACTATTTCAAAGATTACCGCTTCGTAATCGTCTCGAATTTTTGGCATGTCGGCTAAACGAACCTGAATATCGTTTATATCGTGTTTAGACGAATCAAAATGTTGCGCAAATGCTCCAATACTTTTTAATTTTCCCTCTAAATGAGAGCGCTTAACGAGCAACTTCCTTAACTCTGCCAGCGACATTTTAATTAATCGATACAACAAATAATTGAAGCTCAAACAATGCTGTCACACATAGATAATCAAAGGACAGTTAGGAAAAAAGGATGCTCACTAACCTTTTCAGCGGGCCGCTTTCCCGATTTCCCCGCTTCCTGCCTCTGGGTCTTCTCTGTCTGGAGTCTCTTCAGTTGGTCAGCTTTTCGACTTAACCGCTGTACTCTGAAGACGATTCCAATTTTTCTATTTTTGTTTTTCCCACGGTCACTCAGCACTATTTACCGGATGTATAGCCGTTGTCACTACTATCCGGCTCGAAGGACCAATGTATAGCGTGCTTTACTCAATTAAAGAGAGCTGCTAAGTTTTAACGATTTATTTCTTTCACAAAATTATTATAAAAATTTGATTTAAATACCGCGGGAACAAAGCGTGTTGTATTGACGAGTGCAAAGAGAGAGAATGAATGAAATGAATGTTCTTAATATTATGTGATTAATAATACTTAATACAAACAGTGAGAAACAGTCGCTGAAACAATAACATAAATAATGTCGCGGCAGCGATAACCGCGAACAAATATTCTGATACATTTGAAAGGTATAAATTATACATACAGTATCCGTCCAAATAAACGGTCTCTAAATTGTACAATTCTAGATAAGTATTCAAATATTGTTTTTAACGAATCCACAGTAAAATTTCAGGAAATTAAAAAAAAACAGTCTAAAACTCAATTGAATGTAACAATTCCCTAATCAATAGGCGTTTGTGGTATTGATACTATTAAAACAAAAATTTTTATACACCTTACATTGCTCCTAAAGTAGATACCTACATCATTCAAAATTTACTTCAATATTACCGCGACTTATATCTATTGATAAATACGTGGACTAAAAACATAAAACGAAACTTTAGTACTTTCAATGTGGAACCAACTAACTACGTATGTATACAGCAACATAAATTCCAAGCATCTCTAAGGTGAAATCCCTCGAGTCATTCGCATTCAAAGTCAATGCACTTAAAA
>JAQSLM010000052.1:0-14567 GCA_029378335.1 Agrilus mali | reverse complement strand
CTGGAGCGAAGGGAATGCAAATACTGTAGGAGAACCTTCAACACTTATCCAGAAGTTAGACTACATGAGCGTCAAGCCCACCTCAAAGAATATATGAACGAGCTAGAAGAGAAATTTGCAACATCAACAGCAAACATACTTGAAACACTAGCTGACATTGAGGCCAGAACCAAGAAGGGCGTGCCATTCTACCGGGCAATGGAAGGCTACCGGTTTAACTAAACATCAAATTCGACACAGATGGGAGAAGCCCGAATACAGTGACTACCTATCACGCGCAAAAGCTAACTTGAAAAACATTCCCTTTACAAATATATCAGGTGGCTCCTCCTCGACGACGGCTTCAATCACTTCCAATACCTCCTCTTCGGATACGACTTACCAGAATGGCATTTTACTCTCTGTTGCATCGATAGAGTGGTTTTAACCTAAAGCACTTAATACATGATCTCGTAACCTTTTTAACTAGACTCATGCCAGATGTAAGCCAAAATTTTTGACGTATTGTGGCTAGAACCAATTGAGGTCCCGCATGTAATAATGATTTATGGAAGTATTCAGCAATTAAAATTGCTAGCCGATGTTTTCCATTTAATAGTAACGGATGTTTGGTTTGAAATTCTAAATTGGAGTGTCTTAATCTACCTCCAACTTTTAGTAGATTATTATTATCAAGGAAAGGTGATAAACTTTGAAGTCTGCTTTTTGATAACGGTTTGTTTTCTTGTAAAGATGAGATCTCTTGTGAAAAATCCTCATTTTGAGCTATTTTGACCAATTGATTAGTAGCTCTGTCAAGTTCCTGTGTGGTAATTTGATCAAAACGTCTCTTATTGGGAGATAACCTTGAATTGTTGATAAATCTGAGACAATAGCTCATCACTCGCTTGAGTTTCGTTAAATTAGAAAATTTGTTAAATGGAAATGACACGTTACATTGTGTTGAAACAAAACATTTTTTCTTTAATTCAGGAATATCAGACATAGTATATTGGAACAATTGCTTTGGCCAGTTTGAAGAAGGGAGACTTAGCCAATGAGGTCCATGCCACCACATTTCAGACCCTTCTAGTACCTTCGGATAAATCCCTCTACAACTAAATCTGCTGGATTTTCTCTAGTGTTTACATAGCTCCAACTGGTTGGGTTTGTACATTCTTGGATTTCAGAAACCCTGTTGCCAACAAATACATTAAGTTGATTGGAAGGAGTACGAATCCAATTAAGAACGACTTGGGAATCGCACCATAGCGTATATTTCACTTTTAATGTAAGTGATTGTTTTACTTTATTAATTAATCTAGTAAGCAAAAGAGCTCCACAAAGCTCCAATCTTGGTATTGTAATTAATTTAATAGGTGCAACCTTAGTTTTTGCGCATAAGAGATGTACATGTTTCGTCTCGTTTTCATCTACACTCCTAACATAGACTACTGCTGCGTAAGCCTTACTTGAAGAATCACAAAAACCATGAAGTTCAACAGAAATAGGATTCCTGCAAACAACAGGTCTTGTTATAGTTATATTATTCAGTATATGTATCTGACGCTTGAAATGAAACCATTTTCTTTGAAATTCAGACGGGATTTCAGCATCCCAATTAAGTTTGAGGTTCCATAATTTTTGAATTAAGATCTTGATAAGGATAGTACAAGGACTAAGAAAACCTAAAGGATCGAACACCTTAGAAATTTCCGATAAAATTAAACGCTTCGTTATAGGAAGTGATTGTGGCAAATTTGAAATTTGATATGAAAAGGTATCTGTATCACTCTCCCAAATGACTCCTAGTGTGCGTAATTGCTTGTCATCGGGAAATGTAACAACATTTACTGAATCGGAATCAGACTTAATTGCATCTAAAAAGGAAGAACTATTGGATGCCCACTTTCTGAGAGAAAAACAAGCATTTTGCAATACATTCGTAACAGCTTTGCAACTTGAAATTGCTTCTTGTTCAGTTTCAAAGCTTGCAATTAAATCATCAACATAAAATTGGTTATCTATTATATTTGAAATGGTCGGTTGACTTTCTTTAATTTCATAAGCTAATTGTTTCAAGCATCTGATGGCCAAGTATGGTGCCGAAGCCGTACCATATGTTACGGTATTTAATGAATATGAAGATAATTCATGATCTGAATCAGGTCTCCAAACTATGTTTTGTAAGTACCTATCATCCTGATGTATGATGATTTGTCTGTACATTTTTTCAATGTCTGCTGACACTGCAATTGGATATTGACGAAATCGCAAGAGAATTGATACTAATTCCGTATGGACTGGTGGACCTATGTACTGAAGATCATTAACAGACCATCCAGAAGTTGAAGGTGCTGAACCATTGAACACAACCCGCAATTTGGTTGTTAAACTGGTATGTTTTACAACACCGTGATGTGGAAGATAATATCTATTTTTGAAATCTTGATCTGAAGAGTTGAGCTTTGTCATATGATTTAATGAAATGTATTCATTCATGAAATTGACGTAGTCTCTCTTAAACTCGGGATGAGAAAGAAATCGACGCTCTAACTGTAACATTCTCTTTACAGCTCCTTCCTTTGAGCTTCCCAGATTAGAAGACTGGTGTTTTAAGGGGATCCTAACTACGAACCTACCTTCACGTGTTCTAGTAACCGTTTCTTTGAAGAACCGTTCACAATCAGTATCATCAGAGGTCAAACCGGTTGATGAAGTTGAGACCTCTTCGATTTCCCAGAATTTTTTAAAATCGTCAAAGAGTTGAATCTGCGAAAAATGACAATGGAGTTTAGGTGTATGTTTAGGAAGATGGCCTGATATAACCCATCCAAAATTAGTGTTTTGTAGTATAGGTAAATGTTTTCCTAATTGAATTTGTCCTTGTTTAAGAATTTCCCAAAAATGGCTTGCTCCTATTAGCAAATCGACATCTGTAGGTTCATGAAAATTGGGATCTGCAAGAGTAATAGTGGTTGGGATATTCCAAGTATCTGTGTTAATTGGGGTAACTGGAAGTTGTTCTGTAATGTTAGGCAAAATCAAACAAGTAAGTGATGTAGTGAAATTATTACACCTAGACTTTACTCTAACTTGACATTTATGGGTAAGTGAAGAGATTTTGTTATTTATTCCAGCAACGGAAATACTTATTGCAATCTGTTTTAATTTTAGTTTCCTACAGAGATCTTGTGAGATGAAATTAGACTGGGACCCACTATCTAAAATAGTTTTGACGAGATAAGGCGAGTCTTCAGCATTGTAAATGTAAATTGAAGCAGTTGGTAATAGAACGACATTTTGCTTAATATCGCGACTTGACATAACCATTGTTTCAGATGTATTATTTTGAGAATTGGGCTTATCTTGGTGAAGTAAACTGTTGTGTTTCTTTTTGCAAATTTTGCAAAATCCTGACTTACATTTATCGATATTGTGACCTGAACAAAGACAATTCTGGCATAAATTTAATTGTTTTATTTTTTCAATCCTTTTAGAAACGGGTAAATCCAAAAAATCCTTGCATGTGTAAATCATATGAGCTCTTTTACAAAAATTGCATTTATAGTTTGTTGATAATAAGGAATAATGTTTTGAACTACGAGTGATTAATTGTTCTTTTGAACTTTTACTGCTGTGGTTTATTTCAAGAGTTTCTAACCAGTCTGCACGTGATTGCAAAAAACCTTTTAAATCGTCCAATGTTATTGGGTCAATGTTAGTTTTAAATTTTTCCCATTCGCGGGTAGTAGATTTGTCGAGTTTACTCGAAATGATGTATATGATTAGAGTGTCCCATTGTTTTACGGTTTAACAAAACTATTACTTGGGTTTTGAAATTATTAATAGTTTGTTTAAATAAATTTAATTATCATGAAATATTAAAAAAGAAAACATGCTCGGGCGCCACTTTGTCAAACAAAGAAAAGAATACAAGAAATGACAACTTTATTGGGCACCGGGTAGTGCATCGGTGGTTCCTGTAGAATCCTGAGAGTCAAGAGAGCTCGAAGCTCTCTTAAAAAAAACAAAAAAAAAACTTGAAGAGTATATTAACAAAGAATTACACACAACAAAATAACAACATAGCTTACAACAACATATGTAGCCCACCATAAAGAAAGGTTCCCTGCTCCACTGTAGGGACTGGAAGCTGGTTTCAGGGTATAGTCGGGGATTTCTCGTGCTGTGTTGTGAGGCAAGAGGATATCAGCGAAATAGCTTCATGGACCAACCTTTTAATCTTCAGGAATTTATCGGCCTCTAACTGGTTAATGAGATTAGTTGGAAACCAGAGCTTTGTCTATTTGCCTTTGTAAAATAGTTTCAGGATGTCTTCACCCCTACCCTTTAATCCCAGCCCCCTAATCCAACCGGAACCTATTCTAAGAAAATCTCAATGGGCTGACAAATAAGGGCACAAATAAGTGCTTAAAAAAATTTCCTAAAACTAAAAAATATTAATCAAATGTTGAAAAGTTGTTCGCATTGAAGATGCTTAAAAAAAACGGATAAAAAGGGAGGAGTAGGGGTGTCCGTCGTTAAACCAACATGCACTCAAGCTACACCCCAGATACCATAAAAAATTTTGACTAATAAAAAAATATAAATTAAAAAGTGAGAAAAATTAATTAAATGAAAAGATTTAAAATTGGCCACAAAGGCCCAAAAGATTACAAATATACTGTAAGATATTTAAAAAAGAGACCACGTGGTAATAAGGAAAATTTTGTAAAAAAAAATTAATCAAAGTTACATCAAAAAATGAATATTGAGTGAATAAAAAAATTTTTAAAAGAAATAATTAATTTAAATGAATTTTACATGAACTATTAAAATGCAAAGGTAAGTGGATCAAAAAAACTCTCACGCAAAACCAAGCACAGAACACCAAGAGAAAAACACACACACCCGTCACGTCAGTGTCGAGGATCAAGGAAAAAGACCTCGAGCACCGACCGGAAAATTTCATCGATCCCTCCATCGATCGCCTAGTCCTGCGCGAAGGTTGTTAGCCTTGATGATAAGACGGAAGGTCGATCAACATTAAGAAATAATCAACAAAACTGAACCAAGACAAACACAAACTGAATCGAAATAAATAAAACTTCAGTAACGGGATTTTTCATAGAAAAAAAACGTTACAAACCCCTATTACCAGGAAAAAGAGGACTGACAGCCAGCCTACCAGAAATCAAAAACGGAAAAACATAATAACGGTACGAGAGCTAAGCAAGGGAACCAAAAGTCTAATACGAATCTAATCCTAAAAAAAATCGATGAACTTAAACTCAAACAGACAATTACTAAATATAAAAAATGGAGGCTAATTGCCTAACTAAACCAAAATTATTGGTCAATTCGACCAGACAATGCTACTGCATTGGAAAACGAAAACTTAAACTCCATTTAAAATGCATAGCACTTATAATCAAGCGCCCAAGGCAAACGAAAATAAATTAAAAAGAACGGCATTCAATATTCTGCACTTACTATGTAAGCGCCTATAGCAGACGTAAGGGTATTAAATAACGGCATTTGTATATCCTGCACTTACTATGTAAGCGCCTATAGCAGACGTAAAGGTATATTATAGCCAACGCACTAAATAATTTTTGCACTCGGCAAATTGGGTAACCTATCCTGTCAAACGAGCTCAAGAGATTAGTCACCTCTAAATCACGCAATGAAAATCACCCAGGCAAATATCATGTGCAAACAGCACTCAAAACTTCGCTCTCTCAGCATAAAAAAATCGCAATCTACACCGCATCTAAAATGCAAAACTCAGAAACACCAGAAATAGGCCTACAGCCCAACGCTGCATCTAAAATGCAAAATTCTGAAACATCAGAAATAGGCCCACAACCCAACACTGCATCTAAAATGCAAAACTCATAATCGCCAAAGACAGGCCCAAAGCCCAAAACTGCATCTAAAATGCAAAACGCAAAGCCATCAACAAAAGGCCTAAAGCCCAAAACTGCATCTAAAATGCAAAACTCAAACACTAAGGCCTAAAGCCCTAAACCGCATCTAAAATGCAATACTCAAACACTAACAATAGGCCTAAAGCCCTAAACACTATATCAGGACTCAAACCTGAAAGCGCAGATACATTCCCCATCCGGAAACCATAGCACTCACTATTGAGCAAAAAACCAAACTGCAACTAAACGCTGCACCGCATCATATGCAAAACCAACACGCACAGAAATATGCATCAAAAATGCACAACTGCATCGAAACTGCACTCAAACATGCGTAATGCACAACTGCATAAGAAACCACCCTGCATTGGGAAAATGCATCTAAACTGCACCAATAGTGTGCAACAACAAATCAACTGCACCAAAACAAATGCAAAAATCTAAACTGCACTAAAACAAGTGCAAAAAAAAAAATAAACTGCACCAAAATAAGTGCATGAATATAAACTGCACCTAATCAAAAGCACAACCGATTACTCAATAATCGAAAACTGCAGCTATCTGCAAGTCAAAATGCAATACCAAATCACATCGCATAAACATCGCACTTATAGAGCAACTAGCTCAAATAAAAGGTAACAACCATCAAAAATCAAAATCAGTAAACTAAACTCAAAGGCATGTGCATCGAGCACCAACAAAAAACGAAAAAATCACTTGAAAGTGAAAATAAAATTCAAAAACATAAATCAACATTCCTAGCTGTAAAAAATGCATTCTAAGCTAGAATGAAACATAACGGAAGAACTATCCCGACTTAAGTCGAAAACTTTCCCACTCGGGAATAAAACGAAACTTAATCAAAAATAGAATTCATTGAATTCTTTTAAAAACGAAAAAAAATTAATTGGTTAAAAGCCATACGTAAAATAAGGGTGGCTTGCATGAGCCAAAAGAGGACAATAGTAGAGCTACAAAGTGGACAGTAAAAAGAAAACAACAACAAAAGGGGACGGCCAAAATAAATTCAGAAAAATTTTTCTTTTATTCCAGTATGCAGTCAGGTACTACATGACTGAAAAGGGACGGTAAGACCCCACGGGAACCTAAGCAAGAAAGAAAGAAAGACCTGAAAAACTGATATCCATTTCCTACGAAATGCCAAATAACAGTAAAAAAGTGTACAGTTGGGGTTCCAGCCCGAAGTAAAATGACCTGAAAGTATTAGGATTGAGGAGGCGAAAAACGAAAGTGAAACGTAGTAAATTCCAGAGGTGAACTTGGGAAATGAAGCCAGGAATTGTTATAGGCAAATTATAAATCGAAAAATATGATAATGAATACGAAAGGAAGTAAGATACGCATACACAAGGGAAACTCTCTTCGAAGGGGAGACAGAACCTCATTCACTCTGGTTGTGAGCCCGATTACCCATAAGGCACGCATACGCTACGAACCCAAAACCTTTGGCCGATTCATGCCCCTAATAAAAAAACTCGCGATGGGGTTGTCCCATGCACTCACAGATGCACTACCAAAGGAAAGCACGAGAAAAGGTAAAAATGACTGTAATCATGTCACATTCGAGTACATGCATGGGTATTACACTTACATCTAGAGACGAAGTTTTTAGAGTCATTGGGGCAAAAAATTGTCTACCTCAAGGAATTACAGTCTCAACGGATAAAACAGAACTTCAGAGAAAACGTTTGAAGGAGTTGCATGAGCAGGTTGTTCAGCACAACTCTATATAAGCTAGTAGCAAGGCTCATGTGAATTTTGTTAATGGTATACCTAAAATTGTTGAATGTCAAGATAGTGCTACAAGGAAGTAAAAAAACATAAACGTGGTGTGCACAACAAAAGTTTTGTATTGTATGTACTAGTACATTTTTATACGGTAAGATTAACTCTTTGTATATCCTTTTTATATTCGTTTCTACACATATACTTCAACCTTTCCACATATATTACCTAATTTTCCACAATATATATATCCTACGTCATTCCTCTACGGCAGGTTACCCAGACGTCACCCCAGTTCCTAACGTCACACCAGGGTGACGCCATAGAGTCCTATACGTCATAATCCGACGCATAGCGCCGGTAGTTCCTAACTACCTAATCATCCTTAAAATAACCTTTCCTGCTACTGGTCATTGCTTGTAGCCGCTCTCCCTACCATTCAATATCTCAGGTAGCAACTGCATCCACTAGCACTTATCCATACTTACTTTTCTTGCAAATTTGGTCGAAATCGTCCTATTCCTATCTGCTATTTTGTCGGGAGTTATCTGCGACTGCCCCAAATTTCAAGTACCTAATACCTAATACCATTTTTCTCAGGTCCATATCTTCCCTGTTTGCCGAGCGTGAATCCAGATCTCAGCGGCACAGAATAGTTGGAACTTCCTGCCTTCCCTATACGAACATTATAATCCTTCAAAATTTACACTTGAAATTGCGCTTCCACCAAAATTTTGATTAATAAAATTTTTTGTGGAGAGCAAGTCCACAAAGGTGTTTTTGGTCTGGCGCCTCCACCATTTGTAACCTGGCCAACTCCTCCACCAATTTTCCTTTATAAATTTACCTTGCTCCTCCACCAAACTTTCTTATTACCTTATATTTCCATACAACTTATCTTATCCCGAAATAACAGAAATGCACTCTTCCTACCTTCACTTTCTTCCCGAAAAGAGTCTAATCAGTGCACGACGCACCATCAGCCGCTTCCGTATTCGGCAACAACATACACAAAGATGAGTCGACAAACCAGCGCAACAAATGTTTCTCCTGGATTAACAGGCAGAGGGATAACTCCTTACACTCAAAAGAAAACCAAGCTATATTCTGGATCTTCTTCCCCTGCCACCCCACGGGGTACCTCCGCCTCCCCCACATAATATTTTTGTGACAAATGCAAGAACAGATACTATACAACAAGCGGGTTACTTAAACATAAGAAATTTAGCTGCGGCAATCTGGAGCGAAGGGAATGCAAATACTGTAGGAGAACCTTCAACACTTATCCAGAAGTTAGACTACATGAGCGTCAAGCCCACCTCAAAGAATATATGAACGAGCTAGAAGAGAAATTTGCAACATCAACAGCAAACATACTTGAAACACTAGCTGACATTGAGGCCAGAACCAAGAAGGGCGTGCCATTCTACCGGGCAATGGAAGGCTACCGGTTTAACTAAACATCAAATTCGACACAGATGGGAGAAGCCCGAATACAGTGACTACCTATCACGCGCAAAAGCTAACTTGAAAAACATTCCCTTTACAAATATATCAGGTGGCTCCTCCTCGACGACGGCTTCAATCACTTCCAATACCTCCTCTTCGGATACGACTTACCAGAATGGCATTTTACTCTCTGTTGCATCGATAGAGTGGTTTTAACCTAAAGCACTTAATACATGATCTCGTAACCTTTTTAACTAGACTCATGCCAGATGTAAGCCAAAATTTTTGACGTATTGTGGCTAGAACCAATTGAGGTCCCGCATGTAATAATGATTTATGGAAGTATTCAGCAATTAAAATTGCTAGCCGATGTTTTCCATTTAATAGTAACGGATGTTTGGTTTGAAATTCTAAATTGGAGTGTCTTAATCTACCTCCAACTTTTAGTAGATTATTATTATCAAGGAAAGGTGATAAACTTTGAAGTCTGCTTTTTGATAACGGTTTGTTTTCTTGTAAAGATGAGATCTCTTGTGAAAAATCCTCATTTTGAGCTATTTTGACCAATTGATTAGTAGCTCTGTCAAGTTCCTGTGTGGTAATTTGATCAAAACGTCTCTTATTGGGAGATAACCTTGAATTGTTGATAAATCTGAGACAATAGCTCATCACTCGCTTGAGTTTCGTTAAATTAGAAAATTTGTTAAATGGAAATGACACGTTACATTGTGTTGAAACAAAACATTTTTTCTTTAATTCAGGAATATCAGACATAGTATATTGGAACAATTGCTTTGGCCAGTTTGAAGAAGGGAGACTTAGCCAATGAGGTCCATGCCACCACATTTCAGACCCTTCTAGTACCTTCGGATAAATCCCTCTACAACTAAATCTGCTGGATTTTCTCTAGTGTTTACATAGCTCCAACTGGTTGGGTTTGTACATTCTTGGATTTCAGAAACCCTGTTGCCAACAAATACATTAAGTTGATTGGAAGGAGTACGAATCCAATTAAGAACGACTTGGGAATCGCACCATAGCGTATATTTCACTTTTAATGTAAGTGATTGTTTTACTTTATTAATTAATCTAGTAAGCAAAAGAGCTCCACAAAGCTCCAATCTTGGTATTGTAATTAATTTAATAGGTGCAACCTTAGTTTTTGCGCATAAGAGATGTACATGTTTCGTCTCGTTTTCATCTACACTCCTAACATAGACTACTGCTGCGTAAGCCTTACTTGAAGAATCACAAAAACCATGAAGTTCAACAGAAATAGGATTCCTGCAAACAACAGGTCTTGTTATAGTTATATTATTCAGTATATGTATCTGACGCTTGAAATGAAACCATTTTCTTTGAAATTCAGACGGGATTTCAGCATCCCAATTAAGTTTGAGGTTCCATAATTTTTGAATTAAGATCTTGATAAGGATAGTACAAGGACTAAGAAAACCTAAAGGATCGAACACCTTAGAAATTTCCGATAAAATTAAACGCTTCGTTATAGGAAGTGATTGTGGCAAATTTGAAATTTGATATGAAAAGGTATCTGTATCACTCTCCCAAATGACTCCTAGTGTGCGTAATTGCTTGTCATCGGGAAATGTAACAACATTTACTGAATCGGAATCAGACTTAATTGCATCTAAAAAGGAAGAACTATTGGATGCCCACTTTCTGAGAGAAAAACAAGCATTTTGCAATACATTCGTAACAGCTTTGCAACTTGAAATTGCTTCTTGTTCAGTTTCAAAGCTTGCAATTAAATCATCAACATAAAATTGGTTATCTATTATATTTGAAATGGTCGGTTGACTTTCTTTAATTTCATAAGCTAATTGTTTCAAGCATCTGATGGCCAAGTATGGTGCCGAAGCCGTACCATATGTTACGGTATTTAATGAATATGAAGATAATTCATGATCTGAATCAGGTCTCCAAACTATGTTTTGTAAGTGCCTATCATCCTGATGTATGATGATTTGTCTGTACATTTTTTCAATGTCTGCTGACACTGCAATTGGATATTGACGAAATCGCAATAGAATTGATACTAATTCCGTATGGACTGGTGGACCTATGTACTGAAGATCATTAACAGACCATCCAGAAGTTGAAGGTGCTGAACCATTGAACACAACCCGCAATTTGGTTGTTAAACTGGTATGTTTTACAACACCGTGATGTGGAAGATAATATCTATTTTTGAAATCTTGATCTGAAGAGTTGAGCTTTGTCATATGATTTAATGAAATGTATTCATTCATGAAATTGACGTAGTCTCTCTTAAACTCGGGATGAGAAAGAAATCGACGCTCTAACTGTAACATTCTCTTTACAGCTCCTTCCTTTGAGCTTCCCAGATTAGAAGACTGGTGTTTTAAGGGGATCCTAACTACGAACCTACCTTCACGTGTTCTAGTAACCGTTTCTTTGAAGAACCGTTCACAATCAGTATCATCAGAGGTCAAACCGGTTGATGAAGTTGAGACCTCTTCGATTTCCCAGAATTTTTTAAAATCGTCAAAGAGTTGAATCTGCGAAAAATGACAATGGAGTTTAGGTGTATGTTTAGGAAGATGGCCTGATATAACCCATCCAAAATTAGTGTTTTGTAGTATAGGTAAATGTTTTCCTAATTGAATTTGTCCTTGTTTAAGAATTTCCCAAAAATGGCTTGCTCCTATTAGCAAATCGACATCTGTAGGTTCATGAAAATTGGGATCTGCAAGAGTAATAGTGGTTGGGATATTCCAAGTATCTGTGTTAATTGGGGTAACTGGAAGTTGTTCTGTAATGTTAGGCAAAATCAAACAAGTAAGTGATGTAGTGAAATTATTACACCTAGACTTTACTCTAACTTGACATTTATGGGTAAGTGAAGAGATTTTGTTATTTATTCCAGCAACGGAAATACTTATTGCAATCTGTTTTAATTTTAGTTTCCTACAGAGATCTTGTGAGATGAAATTAGACTGGGACCCACTATCTAAAATAGTTTTGACGAGATAAGGCGAGTCTTCAGCATTGTAAATGTAAATTGAAGCAGTTGGTAATAGAACGACATTTTGCTTAATATCGCGACTTGACATAACCATTGTTTCAGATGTATTATTTTGAGAATTGGGCTTATCTTGGTGAAGTAAACTGTTGTGTTTCTTTTTGCAAATTTTGCAAAATCCTGACTTACATTTATCGATATTGTGACCTGAACAAAGACAATTCTGGCATAAATTTAATTGTTTTATTTTTTCAATCCTTTTAGAAACGGGTAAATCCAAAAAATCCTTGCATGTGTAAATCATATGAGCTCTTTTACAAAAATTGCATTTATAGTTTGTTGATAATAAGGAATAATGTTTTGAACTACGAGTGATTAATTGTTCTTTTGAACTTTTACTGCTGTGGTTTATTTCAAGAGTTTCTAACCAGTCTGCACGTGATTGCAAAAAACCTTTTAAATCGTCCAATGTTATTGGGTCAATGTTAGTTTTAAATTTTTCCCATTCGCGGGTAGTAGATTTGTCGAGTTTACTCGAAATGATGTATATGATTAGAGTGTCCCATTGTTTTACGGTTTAACAAAACTATTACTTGGGTTTTGAAATTATTAATAGTTTGTTTAAATAAATTTAATTATCATGAAATATTAAAAAAGAAAACATGCTCGGGCGCCACTTTGTCAAACAAAGAAAAGAATACAAGAAATGACAACTTTATTGGGCACCGGGTAGTGCATCGGTGGTTCCTGTAGAATCCTGAGAGTCAAGAGAGCTCGAAGCTCTCTTAAAAAAAAACAAAAAAAAAACTTGAAGAGTATATTAACAAAGAATTACACACAACAAAATAACAACATAGCTTACAACAACATATGTAGCCCACCAAAAAGAAAGGTTCCCTGCTCCACTGTAGGGACTGGAAGCTGGTTTCAGGGTATAGTCGGGGACTTCTCGTGCTGTGTTGTGAGGCAAGAGGATATCAGCGAAATAGCTTCATGGACCAACCTTTTAATCTTCAGGAATTTATCGGCCTCTAACTGGTTAATGAGATTAGTTGGAAACCAGAGCTTTGTCTATTTGCCTTTGTAAAATAGTTTCAGGATGTCTTCACCCCTACCCTTTAATCCCAGCCCCCTAATCCAACCGGAACCTATTCTAAGAAAATCTCAATGGGCTGACAAATAAGGGCACAAATAAGTGCTTAAAAAAATTTCCTAAAACTAAAAAATATTAATCAAATGTTGAAAAGTTGTTCGCATTGAAGATGCTTAAAAAAAACGGATAAAAAGGGAGGAGTAGGGGTGTCCGTCGTTAAACCAACATGCACTCAAGCTACACCCCAGATACCATAAAAAATTTTGACTAATAAAAAAATATAAATTAAAAAGTGAGAAAAATTAATTAAATGAAAAGATTTAAAATTGGCCACAAAGGCCCAAAAGATTACAAATGTACTGTAAGATATTTAAAAAAGAGACCACGTGGTAATAAGGAAAATTTTGTAAAAAAAAATTAATCAAAGTTACATCAAAAAATGAATATTGAGTGAATAAAAAAATTTTTAAAAGAAATAATTAATTTAAATGAATTTTACATGAACTATTAAAATGCAAAGGTAAGTGGATCAAAAAAACTCTCACGCAAAACCAAGCACAGAACACCAAGAGAAAAACACACACACCCGTCACGTCAGTGTCGAGGATCAAGGAAAAAGACCTCGAGCACCGACCGGAAAATTTCATCGATCCCTCCATCGATCGCCTAGTCCTGCGCGAAGGTTGTTAGCCTTGATGATAAGACGGAAGGTCGATCAACATTAAGAAATAATCAACAAAACTGAACCAAGACAAACACAAACTGAATCGAAATAAATAAAACTTCAGTAACGGGATTTTTCATAGAAAAAAAACGTTACAAACCCCTATTACCAGGAAAAAGAGGACTGACAGCCAGCCTACCAGAAATCAAAAACGGAAAAACATAATAACGGTACGAGAGCTAAGCAAGGGAACCAAAAGTCTAATACGAATCTAATCCTAAAAAAAATCGATGAACTTAAACTCAAACAGACAATTACTAAATATAAAAAATGGAGGCTAATTGCCTAACTAAACCAAAATTATTGGTCAATTCGACCAGACAATGCTACTGCATTGGAAAACGAAAACTTAAACTCCATTTAAAATGCATAGCACTTATAATCAAGCGCCCAAGGCAAACGAAAATAAATTAAAAAGAACGGCATTCAATATTCTGCACTTACTATGTAAGCGCCTATAGCAGACGTAAGGGTATTAAATAACGGCATTTGTATATCCTGCACTTACTATGTAAGCGCCTATAGCAGACGTAAAGGTATATTATAGCCAACGCACTAAATAATTTTTGCACTCGGCAAATTGGGTAACCTATCCTGTCAAACGAGCTCAAGAGATTAGTCACCTCTAAATCACGCAAT
>JAQSLM010000051.1:0-14683 GCA_029378335.1 Agrilus mali | reverse complement strand
AGAAAGTCAAAAAAATTTCATTTACCAAACCATCAGGAGATCCCACCAGTGCGTTTTATGTTATATATCAAATCAGGCTCTAAACTTTTCTTTTTGAAATGTAAAAATTTTCATTCTAATAAACGGTAGAAGCTAGAAAGTCGAAGCTAGAAAGACGATTCATTTACCAAACCATCAGGAGATCCCACCAGTGCGTTTTATGTTATATATCAAATCAGGCTCTAAACGTCTTTTCAGTTTTTGAAATGTAAAAATTTTCATTCTAATAAACGGTAGAAGCTAGAAAGTCGATTCATTTACCAAACACATCAGGAGATACTACCAGTGCGTTTTATGCTTATATATCGGATCAGGCTCTAAACGTCTTTTCAGTTGTTTTGAAATGTAAAAATTTTCATTCTAAGAAACTGTAGAAGCTAGAAAGTCGATTCATGTACCAAACACATCAGGAGATACTACCAGTGCGTTTTATGCTTATATATCGGATCAGGCTCTAAACGTATTTTCAGTTGTCTTGAAATGTAAAAATTTTCATTCTAATAAACGGTAGAAGCTAGAAAGTCGAAGCTAGAAAGTCGATTCATGTACCAAACACATCAGGAGATACTACCAGTGCGTTTTATGCTTATATATCGGATCAGGCTCTAAACGTATTTTCAGTTGTCTTGAAATGTAAAAATTTTCATTCTAATAAACGGTAGAAGCTAGAAAGTCGAAGCTAGAAAGACGATTTATGTACCCAACGCATCAGGAGATACCACCAGTGCGTTTTATGTTATATATCGGATCAGGCTCTAAACGTCTTTTGAAATGTAAAAATTTTCATTCTAATAAACGGTAGAAGCTAGAAAGTCGATTCATGTACCAAACACATCAGGAGATACTACCAGTGCGTTTTATGCTTATATATCGGATCAGGCTCTAAACGTATTTTCAGTTGTCTTGAAATGTAAAAATTTTCATTCTAATAAACGGTAGAAGCTAGAAAGTCGAAGCTAGAAAGACGATTCATTTACCAAACGCATCAGGAGATACCACCAGTGCGTTTTATGTTATATATCGGATCAGGCTCTAAACGTCTTTTGAAATGTAAAAATTTTCATTCTAATAAACGGTAGAAGCTAGAAAGTCGATTCATGTACAAAACGCATCAGGAGGTGCTACCAGTGCGTTTTATGCTTATATATCGGATCAGGCTCTAAAAGTCTTTTCAGTTGTTTTGAAATGTAAAAATTTTCATTCTAAGAAACTGTAGAAGCTAGAAAGTCGATTCATGCACCAAACACATCAGGAGATACCACCAGTGCGTTTTATGCTTATATATCGGATCAGGCTCTAAACGTATTTTCAGTTGTCTTGAAATGTAAAAATTTTCATTCTAATAAACGGTAGAAGCTAGAAAGTCGAAGCTAGAAAGACGATTCATTTACCAAACGCATCAGGAGATACCACCAGTGCGTTTTATGTTATATATCAAATCAGGCTCTAAACTTCTTTTGAAATGTAAAAATTTTCATTCTAATAAACGGTAGAAGCTAGAAAGTCGAAGCTAGAAAGACGATTCATTTACCAAACACATCAGGAGATACTACCAGTGCGTTTTATGCTTATATATCGGATCAGGCTCTAAACGTCTTTTCAGTTGTTTTGAAATGTAAAAATTTTCATTCTAAGAAACTGTAGAAGCTAGAAAGTCGATTCATGTACCAAACACATCAGGAGATACTACCAGTGCGTTTTATGCTTATATATCGGATCAGGCTCTAAACGTATTTTCAGTTGTCTTGAAATGTAAAAATTTTCATTCTAATAAACGGTAGAAGCTAGAAAGTCGAAGCTAGAAAGACGATTCATTTACCAAACGCATCAGGAGATACCACCAGTGCGTTTTATGTTATATATCAAATCAGGCTCTAAACTTCTTTTGAAATGTAAAAATTTTCATTCTAATAAACGGTAGAGGCTAGAAAGTCGATTCATGTACAAAACGCATCAGGAGGTGCTACCAGTGCGTTTTATGCTTATATATCGAATCAGGCTCTAAACGTATTTTCAGTTGTTTTGAAATGTAAAAATTTTCATTCTAAGAAACGGTAGAAGCTAGAAAGTCGATTCATGTACCAAACGCATCAGGAGGTGCTACCAGTGCGTTTTATGCTTATATATCGAATCAGGCTCTAAACGTATTTTCAGTTGTTTTGAAATGTAAAAATTTTCATTCTAAGAAACGGTAGAAGCTAGAAAGTCGATTCATGTACAAAACGCATCAGGAGGTGCTACCAGTGCGTTTTATGCTTATATATCGGATGAGGCTCTAAAAGTCTTTTCAGGAGTCTTGAAATGTAAAAATTTTCATTCTAAGAAACGGTAGAAGCTAGAAAGACGATTTATGTACCCAACGCATCAGGAGATACCACCAGTGCGTTTTATGCTTATATATCGGATCAGGCTCAAAACGTCTTTTGAAATGTAAAAATTTTCATTCTAATAAACGGTAGAAGCTAGAAAGTCGATTCATGTACCAAACGCATCAGGAGGTGCTACCAGTGCGTTTTATGCTTATATATCGGATCAGGCTCTAAAAGCCTTTTCAGGAGTCTTGAAATGTAAAAATTTTCATTCTAAGAAACGGTAGAAGCTAGAAAGACGATTTATGTACCCAACGCATCAGGAGATACCACCAGTGCGTTTTATGTTATATATCGGATCAGGCTCTAAACGTCTTTTGAAATGTAAAAATTTTCATTCTAATAAACGGTAGAAGCTAGAAAGACGATTCATCTACCAAACGCATCAGGAGATACTACCAGTGAGTTTTATGCTTATATATCGGATCAGGCTCTAAACGTATTTTCAGTTGTTTTGAAATGTAAAAATTTTCATTCTTAGAAACGGTAGAAGCTAGAAAGACGATTTATGTACCCAACGCATCAGGAGATACCACCATTGCGTTTTATGTTATATATCGGATCAGGCTCTAAACGTCTTTTGAAATGTAAAAATTTTCATTCTAATAAACGGTAGAAGCTAGAAAGTCGATTCATGTACAAAACGCATCAGGAGGTGCTACCAGTGCGTTTTATGCTTATATATCGGATCAGGCTCTAAAAGTCTTTTCAGGAGTCTTGAAATGTAAAAATTTTCATTCTAAGAAACGGTAGAAGCTAGAAAGACGATTTATGTACCCAACGCATCAGGAGATACTACCAGTGAGTTTTATGCTTATATATCGGATCAGGCTCTAAACGTATTTTCAGTTGTGTTGAAATGTAAAAATTTTCATTCTAAGAAACGGTAGAAGCTAGAAAGACGATTTATGTACCCAACGCATCAGGAGATACCACCAGTGCGTTTTATGTTATATATCGGATCAGGCTCTAAACGTCTTTTGAAATGTAAAAATTTTCATTCTAATAAACGGTAGAAGCTAGAAAGACGATTCATTTACCAAACGCATCAGGAGATACTACCAGTGAGTTTTATGCTTATATATCGGATCAGGCTCTAAACGTATTTTCAGTTGTTTTGAAATGTAAAAATTTTCATTCTAAGAAACGGTAGAAGCTAGAAAGACGATTTATGTACCCAACGCATCAGGAGATACCACCAGTGCGTTTTATGTTATATATCGGATCAGGCTCTAAACGTCTTTTGAAATGTAAAAATTTTCATTCTAATAAACGGTAGAAGCTAGAAAGTCGATTCATGTACAAAACGCATCAGGAGGTGCTACCAGTGCGTTTTATGCTTATATATCGGATCAGGCTCTAAAAGTCTTTTCAGGAGTCTTGAAATGTAAAAATTTTCATTCTAAGAAACGGTAGAAGCTAGAAAGACGATTTATGTACCCAACGCATCAGGAGATACTACCAGTGAGTTTTATGCTTATATATCGGATCAGGCTCTAAACGTATTTTCAGTTGTCTTGAAATGTAAAAATTTTCATTCTAAGAAACGGTAGAAGCTAGAAAGTCGATTCATGTACCAAACACATCAGGAGATACTACCAGTGCGTTTTATGCTTATATATCGGATCAGGCTCTAAACGTCTTTTCAGTTGTTTTGAAATGTAAAAATTTTCATTCTAAGAAACTGTAGAAGCTAGAAAGACGATTCATTTACCAAACGCATCAGGAGATACTACCAGTGAGTTTTATGCTTATATATCGAATCAGGCTCTAAACGTATTTTCAGTTGTCTTGAAATGTAAAAATTTTCATTCTAAGAAACGGTAGAAGCTAGAAAGTCGATTCATGTACAAAACGCATCAGGAGGTGCTACCAGTGCGTTTTATGCTTATATATCGGATGAGGCTCTAAACGTCTTTTCAGTTGTTTTGAAATGTAAAAATTTTCATTCTAAGAAACTGTAGAAGCTAGAAAGTCAATTCATGTACCAAACACATCAGGAGATACTACCAGTGCGTTTTATGCTTATATATCGGATCAGGCTCTAAACGTATTTTCAGTTGTCTTGAAATGTAAAAATTTTCATTCTAATAAACGGTAGAAACTAGAAAGTCGAAGCTAGAAAGACGATTCATTTACCAAACACATCAGGAGATACTACCAGTGCGTTTTATGCTTATATATCGGATCAGGCTCTAAACGTCTTTTCAGTTGTTTTGAAATGTAAAAATTTTCATTCTAAGAAACTGTAGAAGCTAGAAAGTCGATTCATGTACCAAACACATCAGGAGATACTACCAGTGCGTTTTATGCTTATATATCGGATCAGGCTCTAAACGTATTTTCAGTTGTCTTGAAATGTAAAAATTTTCATTCTAAGAAACGGTAGAAGCTAGAAAGTCGATTCATGTACCAAACACATCAGGAGATACTACCAGTGCGTTTTATGCTTATATATCGGATCAGGCTCTAAACGTCTTTTCAGTTGTTTTGAAATGTAAAAATTTTCATTCTAAGAAACTGTAGAAGCTAGAAAGTCGATTCATGTACCAAACACATCAGGAGATACTACCAGTGCGTTTTATGCTTATATATCGGATCAGGCTCTAAACGTATTTTAAGTTGTCTTGAAATGTAAAAATTTTCATTCTAATAAACCTTAGAAGCTAGAAAGTCGAAGCTAGAAAGACGATTCATTTACCAAACGCATCAGGAGATACTACCAGTGAGTTTTATGCTTATATATCGGATCAGGCTCTAAACGTATTTTCAGTTGTCTTGAAATGTAAAAATTTTCATTCTAATAAACGGTAGAAGCTAGAAAGTCGAAGCTAGAAAGACGATTCATTTACCAAACGCATCAGGAGATACTACCAGTGAGTTTTATGCTTATATATCGGATCAGGCTCTAAACGTCTTTTCAGTTGTTTTGAAATGTAAAAATTTTCATTCTAAGAAACTGTAGAAGCTAGAAAGTCGATTCATGTACCAAACACATCAGGAGATACTACCAGTGCGTTTTATGCTTATATATCGGATCAGGCTCTAAACGTATTTTCAGTTGTCTTGAAATGTAAAAATTTTCATTCTAATAAACGGTAGAAGCTAGAAAGTCGAAGCTAGAAAGACGATTCATTTACCAAACGCATCAGGAGATACCACCAGTGCGTTTTATGTTATATATCAAATCAGGCTCTAAACTTCTTTTGAAATGTAAAAATTTTCATTCTAATAAACGGTAGAAGCTAGAAAGTCGATTCATGTACAAAACGCATCAGGAGGTGCTACCAGTGCATTTTATGCTTATATATCGAATCAGGCTCTAAAAGTCTTTTCAGGAGTCTTGAAATGTAAAAATTTTCATTCTAAGAAACGGTAGAAGCTAGAAAGTCGATTCATGTACAAAACGCATCAGGAGGTGCTACCAGTGCGTTTTATGCTTATATATCGGATGAGGCTCTAAAAGTCTTTTCAGGAGTCTTGAAATGTAAAAATTTTCATTCTAAGAAACGGTAGAAGCTAGAAAGTCGATTCATGTACAAAACGCATCAGGAGGTGCTACCAGTGCGTTTTATGCTTATATATCGGATCAGGCTCTAAACGTCTTTTGAAATGTAAAAATTTTCATTCTAAGAAACGGTAAAAGCTAGAAAGACGATTCATTTAGCAAACGCATCAGGAGATACTACCAGTGAGTTTTATGCTTATATATCGGATCAGGCTCTAAACGTATTTTCAGTTGTCTTGAAATGTAAAATTTTTCATTCTAAGAAACGGTAGAAGCTAGAAAGACTACTTATGTACCAAACGCATCAGGAGATACTGCCAGTGCGTTTTATGCTTATATATCGGATGAGGCTCAACGTCTTTTCAGGAGTCTTGTAATGTAAAAATTTTCATTCTAAGAAACGGTAGAAGCTAGAAAGTCGATTCATGTACCAAACGCATCAGGAGGTGCTACCAGTGAGTTTTATGCTTATATATCGGATTAGGCTCTAAACGTATTTTCAGTTGTCTTGAAATGTAAAATTTTTCATTCTAAGAAACGGTAGAAGCTAGAAAGACGATTTATGTACCAAACGCATCAGGAGGTGCTATCAGTGCGTTTTATGCTTATATATCGGATCAGGCTCTAAAAGTCTTTTCAGGAGTCTTGAAATGTAAAAACTTTCATTCTAAGAAACGGTAGAAGCTAGAAAGTCGATTCATGTACCAAACGCATCAGGAGGTGCTACCAGTGAGTTTTATGCTTATATATCGGATCAGGCTCTAAACGTATTTTCAGTTGTCTTGAAATGTAAAATTTTTCATTCTAAGAAACGGTAGAAGCTAGACAACTCGTGAAAATACGTTTAGAGCTTGATCCGGTATATAAACATAAAACACACTAGAGTACCTGATGGTACATAAATCGTCTTTCTAGCTTCTACCGTTTCTAAGAATGAAAATTTTTACATTTCAAGACAACTGAAAAGACGTTTAGAGCCTGATCCGGTATATAAGCATAAAACGCACTGGTTGTATCTCCTGATGCGTTTGGTACATAAATCGTCTTTCTAGCTAAACATGTTTGAAGTGCTATGCACCATCAAGAGGGATCTGCTTAAGTTACGGTATGGAGTGACTGCTATGATTAAATTGTTTAAAGTGCTATGCTTCCCCGAAAAGTGCTATGCACCACCAAGAGGTTACGTTATGGGATAGTCGCTATCATAAAAATGTTTGAAGTGCTATGCACCACCAAAAATAGCAACTATCCCTCCAAATTTGGAGGGGTTACACTAGTCATCATCATCATATATAATAATGATCTGCTGTATGGATGTTTGTATGTCAATCTCTCAGTGGGCCGTGGACGAAAACGTCAAAATTGCAATTTTCGTTCGATTATTTCGGAAAAACGGGAAAACGTGCGGCAAATGCCGTAGAGGCGATCGATTCGGCGTTAACCGAAGTAGAGCTCTAAACGTCTTTTCAGGAGTTGTCTTGAAATGTAAAAATTTTCATTCTAAGAAACGGTAGAAGCTAGAAAGACGAGTTATGTACCCAACGCATCAGGAGATACCACCAGTGCGTTTTATGCTTATATATCGGATCAGGCTCTAAACGTCTTTTGAAATGTAAAAATTTTCATTCTAATAAACGGTAGAAGCTAGAAAGTCGATTCATGTACCAAACACATCAGGAGATACTACCAGTGCGTTTTATGCTTATATATCGGATCAGGATCTAAACGTCTTTTGAAATGTAAAAATTTTCATTCTAAGAAACGGTAGAAGCTAGAAAGTCGATTCATGTACCAAACGCATCAGGAGGTGCTACCAGTGCGTTTTATGCTTATATATCGGATCAGGCTCTAAAAGTCTTTTCAGGAGTCTTGAAATGTAAAAATTTTCATTCTAAGAAACGGTAGAAGCTAGAAAGACTACTTATGTACCAAACGCATCAGGAGATACTGCCAGTGCGTTTTATGCTTATATATCGGATGAGGCTCTAAAAGTCTTTTCAGGAGTCTTTGAAATGTAAAAATTTTCATTCTAAGAAAGGTAGAAGCTAGAAATCGATCATGTATAAACGCATCAGATTAAGTGAGTTTTATGCTTATATATCGGATAGGCCAAAGTTTTAGGTCGAAATGTAAAAATCATTCTAAGAACGGTAGAAGCTAGAAATCGATTAATGTCCCAATGTAAAGGAATAACCCCCTATCGTTTATGTTATATATCATATTTAAAACGTCTTTTAAAATTAAAATTTTATTTTAAAAAAGGTGGTTTTTGTAAAAATAACCCGTCTTTTAGCTTTAAACAATATCAATGTAAGAATAAAACTTAAATGGAAAAAATACTACCCCTTTTTCAAGTTTTTTTGTAAATCCCGGTCTTTTGGATTTACCACAAATAAAATTATGGTATGAAATAGTGGTTTTGAAAATAAAAGGTTTGAAGTGCTTTGCACTACAAAGAAGTGGTCTTTAAAAAGAGTTATGGTATGGAGTGTCGCTATGATTAAAACGTTTGAAGTGCTATGCACCTACCGAAAGGGGTGGTCTGCTTAGGTTACGGTAGGGAAAAGGTCGCTACATTAAAATGTTTAAAGTGCTATGCAACCACCAAATAAGTGCTATGCACTATCAGGAGGTACGGTATGGAAGGTCGCTATATAAAACGTTTAAGTGCTATCACCCCCGAAAAGTGCTATGCACTATCAAGAGTTACGTATAAGATTCAGTTCTAAAAACGTTAGAGCAGATGCTATGCACCACCAAGAGGTTACGGCTTATGAAAGGATATTAAAAGTTTCAGAGCTATGCATAAGAAAAATTTATGAAAGTGCTATGCACACTGAAAGTGCTATGCACCACCAAAAATAGGAACTATCCCTGCCATATTTGGAGGGGTTACACTAGTATATAATAATGTTCTGCTGTATGGATGTTTGGTTGTCCATCTCTCAGTGGGCCGTGGACGAAAACGTCAAAATTGCAATTTTCGTTCGATTATTTCGGAAACAACGGGAAAACGTGCGGCAAATGCCGTAGAGGCGATCGATTCGGCGTTAACCGAAGTAGAGATTTGTAAAATTTCGTTGCGATTTATCGAGCGGTTTAAGAGATATTAGCATTTGAAAACGGGAAAATATACGATTTTGCGATATAGCTTCTGCTTAATACAATGTACGTTTCTCCAATTATATCACTAAACAGCATAAAATACTTGTATTCAGGATTATTAATCATCCCAGTTGATATAAAATGTAGTTAGACACCATGTGAAATCAGAATAATGTTTATGAAATAGTCATATATATGAGTAAAACAGTTTTAATTATCTAAGTAAATTATATATAGGACCTAAAAAGCAACATATTCAAACAAATATAAGCGTATTAATAAGAAAATGATAAAAATCAAATGCCTGTAGGGAACATCTAAAAGACTCATTACTCTGTTGCTATTCCATATTATTGGGAAACCTAATCATATAAACGTTTCAAGTGCATATACCTCCCGATGCTATCCACCTAGTCAAAAAATGAACTGTCACATATAAATAGTGAATAAACATACGTACTCCGTTTATAACATTATTTTAGTGTGAAATATGTCTTTTCGATTTAAAAAATTATATGTCATATTTGGAGGGGTTACACTAGTATATAATAATGTTCTGCTGTATGGATGTTTGTATGTCAATCTCTCAGTGGGCCGTGGACGAAAACGTCAAAATTGCAATTTTCGTTCGATTATTTCGGAAAAACGGGAAAACGTTCAGCAAATGCCGTAGAGGCGATCGATTCGGCGTTAACCGAAATAAAGATTTGTAAAATTTCGTTGCGATTTATGGAGCGGTTTAAGAGATATTAGCATTTGAAAACGGGAAAATACACGATTTTGGGTTGCAACGAAACGGTGTGCATCTATCTCCTCTCATAATACGACACCCCGAAACTAGCTGACGATTGAAACGTTTAGGGAAAGGATTAAACCGCAATTTAGTTCTACTTTCGGTGTCTTAGGTGTTATCGTTTAATCGGGGTCTTTAATTAAAAATCGTTAATTTTGCGGTTTTCGAGTTGGAACTAAACAATTGAAATGTCTATGTGGGCGGGTCTAAATGTAAATGCACGGTATCGATTTTGACATGTACGTGTTAACCTCAAAATCAGGTACAAAAATAACGGGTGTGATGTAAATGATAACTTTAATACTAAATTAATAAGTTAATATATAAATGAGAAGTGACTAATTGATATTTAATAAAATGTTAAGTGTTTCAGGATGTATTTTGTGTTAATTTTTATTTAAGACACAACTTTTTAAGCAGAAATGGGAAGTTAATGAAGAAATTTTATTGAGTTAGCTGCATTTATATAATGCTAGAGTTTCATAATTTAGTTTAATTTGATAATAAACGTGATAGCGTCCATGGATGTACATTATTACCAAACAGGCAAATATAATCTGTTGTTTTTACAGGTATGTGTGAAAATATTTTCTGGAGATTATAAATAACGAAATTCATCAATAAGGAGTGATATATAAATAAATTGGTAGTTAGTAGAATGGGAAGTGTTTCAGAATACAATTTGTGTCAATTTTCATTTAAAACACAACTTTCTAGGCAAAGTTGGGTAATCAAATAATGTTCTTTATTGAGATTGCTGCATTTATCTAATGTCAGGGTTTCATAATTTACTTTAGACAATAAAGTTGACAGCGTCTAAGGGTATACATTGTTACCATACAGGCAGAGATGATATTTTCTTGTTATATGTTAGGTATCTGTGAAAACGTCTTATGGAGATTTTAAGTAAGAAAATTCATCAATGAAGAGTGATATGTAAATAAATGGGTAACTAGTAAGATTTGTAATGCTTCAGAATATATATTTTGTATCAATTTTAATTAAAAAGACAACTTTTCAGGAAGATTTAGGGAGTCAATATAATGTTTTTTATTGAGATATATGTTGGTTGCAGGTGATACTGTCTTCAAACGTACCCACCAAACGATATAATTATGGTTAAAATATAAGTTTGCAGTGTTGACATTGTGCAAGAATAGGACATCGTATGAGCAAATATTTTTAAATTTTGTGCAGAAAAAATTTACTATAAGTAGTGAGATGACAAATGTTAACATTTAAGTAAGATATAACTATGTATTGGTATATTATTAGGTATTTTATAATTTTGGGTTTTATTTCTTTTAAAAATACATGTTTTTACTATTCAACAAGCCCTAGAGAAGTGTTTATGTTTTAATCTTGCAAAAGCAAGGTAAAGTAATTGATGTTTGTAAAGTTGTATATCATATAATTAACATATTATCTACAGACGTTATTAATACAACTAGAAACAAGGTTCATTTCACTGATTATATCACTAAACAGCATAAAATACTTGCATTCAAGATGATTAACCATCCCAGTTGATATAAAATGTAGTTAGCCTCTATGTGAAATCAGAATAATAATGTTTACCAATAGTCATATATATGGGTAAAACGGGTTTAATTATATAAGTAAATTATATATTGGACCTAAAAAGCAACATATTAAAACAAATATAAACGTATTAATAAGAAAATGATAAAAATCAAACGCCTGTAGGGAACATCTAAATGACCCATTACTCTGTTGCTGTTCCATATTCAATCAATAACTGTCCACTGTCAAGAATGAACTATCACATAGTGTATAAACATACGTACTCCGTTTACAACATTATTTTAGTGTTTTTGTAAAATATGTCTTTTGGATTTAAAAAATACATATATAGTTATAAAGTGAAATTCATGGAATTGGAAAATTAAAGGGTTTCAAGTGCTTTGCACTACCGGCAAGTGGTATTTACCACAAAGAGGTTATGATATCAAATAGTCGCTATGATTAAAATGTTTAAAGTGCTATGCACCATCAAGAGGGATCTGCTTCGGTTACGGTATGGAGTGGCTGCTATGACTAAATTGTTTAAAGTGCTATGCACCCCCGAAGAGTGCTATGCACCACCAAGAGGTTACGGTATGGAAGGGTCGCTATCATAAAAATGTTTGAAGTGCTATGCACCACCGAAAAGTGCTATGTACGACTAAGAGGGTCTTGCTTAGGTTACGGTATGGAATGGTCGCTATCATTAAAATGTTTGAAGTGCTATGCACCCTCTATAGGTTACGGTATGAAATAGTAGCTTTCATTAAAGTAGTTAAAGTGCTATGCATCACCAAAAATAGCAACTATCCCTCCAAATTTGGAGGGGTTACACTAGTATATAATAATGTTCTGCTGTATGGATGTTTGGTTGTCCATCTCTCAGTGGGCCGTGGACGAAAACGTCAAAATTGCAATTTTCGTTCGATTATTTCGGAAAAACGGGAAATCGTGCGGCAAATGCCGTAGAGGCGATCGATTCGGCGTTAACCGAAGTAGAGATTTGTAAAATTTCGTTGCGATTTATCGAGCGGTTTAAGAGATATTAGCATTTGAAAACGGGAAAATATACGATTTTGCGATATAGCTTCTGCTTAATACAATGTACGTTTCTCCAATTATATCACTAAACAGCATAAAATACTTGTATTCAGGATTATTAACCATCCCAGTTGATATAAAATGTAGTTAGACACCATGTGAAATCAGAATAATGTTTATAAATAGTCATATATATGAGTAAAACAGTTTTAATTATCTAAGTAAATGATATATAGGACCTAAAAAGCAACATATTCAAACAAATATAAGCGTATTAATAAGAAAATGATAAAAATCAAATGCCTGTAGGGAACATCTAAAAGACTCATTACTCTGTTGCTATTCCATATATATTGGACCTAAAAAACAACATATTAAAACAAATATAAACGTATTAATAAGAAAATGATAAATATCAAACGCCTGTAGGGAACATATTAAAGACACATTACTCTGTTGCTATTCCATATTCAATCTTATTCAATCAATATCTGTCCACTGTCAAAAATGAACTGTCACATATAAATAGTGAATAAACATACGTACTCCGTTTATAACATTATTTTAGTGTGAAATATGTCTTTTCGATTTAAAAAATTATATGTCATATTTGGAGGGGTTACACTAGTATATAATAATGTTCTGCTGTATGGATGTTTGTATGTCAATCTCTCAGTGGGCCGTGGACGAAAACGTCAAAATTGCAATTTTCGTTCGATTATTTCGGAAAAACGGGAAAACGTTCAGCAAATGCCGTAGAGGCGATCGATTCGGCGTTAACCGAAATAAAGATTTGTAAAATTTCGTTGCGATTTATGGAGCGGTTTAAGAGATATTAGCATTTGAAAACGGGAAAATACACGATTTTGGGTTGCAACGAAACGGTGTGCATCTATCTCCTCTCATAATACGACACCCCGAAACTAGCTGACGATTGAAACGTTTAGGGAAAGGATTAAACCGCAATTTAGTTCTACTTTCGGTGTCCTAGGTGTTATCGTTTAATCGGGGTCTTTAATTAAAAATCGTTAATTTTGCGGTTTTCGAGTTGGAACTCAACAATTGAAATGTCTATGTGGGCGGGTCTAGATGTAAATGCACGGTATCGATTTTGACATGTACGTGTTAACCTCAAAATTTTGACGGTTAAAACGTCTTATTGAAGTAAATCAGGTATAATGTTAACGGGTGTGATGTAAATGATAACTTTAATGCTAAATCAATAAGTTAATACATAAGTAACAAGTAAATAGATGGATAGTTAGTAAAATGTAAAGTGTTTCAGAATGTATATTGTGTGAGTTTTCATTTAAGACACAACTTTTTAGGCTGAATTAGGAAGTTAATGAAGAAATTTTATTGAGTTAGCTGCATTTATATAATGCTAGAGTTTCATAATTTAGCTTAATTTGATAATAAACGTGATACCGTCTATGGATGTACATTCATCAATAAGCAGTGATATAAAAATAAAATTAGTAAAATGTGAAGAATACATTTTGTGTCATTTTTCATTTAAAACACAACTTTCCAGACAAATTTATGGAATTAATGTAACATTCTTTATTGAGATTACTGTATTTATTTCATGTCAGGATTTCATAATTTATTTTAAATGTGGGCGGGTCTAGATGTAAATGCACCGTATCGATTTTGACATGTAGATACGTGTTAACCTCAATTTTGACGTTTAATTTGAGTAAATCAGACACAGAGTTAAAGGTTTTGATGTAAATAATAATTTAAACACTAAATCAATTAGTTAATACATAAGTGACAAGTGATACGTAAATACGTAGGTGGATAGTTAGTAAAATGTTAAGTTTCAGAATTCATTTTGTGTTAGTATTCATTGAAAACACAACTTTCTAGGCAAAGTTGGGTAGTCAATGTCATGCTCTTTATTGAAATTGCTGCATTTATCTAATGTCAGGGTTTCATAATTAACTTTAGACAATAAACGTGACAGCGTCTAAGGGTATACATTGTTACCATACAGGCAGAGATAATATTTTGTTCTTATAGGTATCTGTGAAAACATCTTATGGAGATTTTAAATAAGAAAATTCATTAATATATCGTTTATATCATAATAATATGTAAATAAATGGGTAATTAGTAAGATTTGAAATGCTTCAGAATATATATTTTGTATCAATTTTCATTTAAAAGACAACTTTCCAGGAAAATTTAGGGAGTCAATATAAAGTTTTTTACTGAGATATATGTTGGTTGCAGGGGATACTGTCTGCAAACGTACCCACCAAACAATATAATTATGGTTAAAATATAAGTTTGCAGTGT
>JAQSLM010000050.1:0-14700 GCA_029378335.1 Agrilus mali | reverse complement strand
ACACACTTACAGTGTTTACTTATAAATATACTCTTCCACCACTGCTGTGTTACTACACTAAACACTCCTCCTTATTATTGCTTACAACCGCGGCATTATCCCCACTACTATCCCCTCCTTCATTCTAATTATTTAAACCGCTGTAACTCGCTAAGACCATCACTTCTTCGGAAGGATTTCCCACTGTAACATGAACCTTTCCCGTGTATCTGTTGTGCTTACGCCTTTCAGGCAGACAACTCCTTGGAACACCACCCTACTCCAGTGTGTGTTTTGCAAACGTCTTCGCGAAAGCTGTACAGAAGAAACAGGTTTCTCTTGTCAGGAATGTCTTGACAACAGACCTCAGCTTTTGTGTCAGAGCTGCAGAGTATACCATTGTGATGTTGTAAACCATTGCTGTCGACCTTGTCGTCAGGGGGAAGGCTCATACCTCTGCGAAAAGTCTGGTACGGTTTACGAAATCGATGATACACATACACTTCTCTGTTTACTCTGCACTACAGCTCAGCAAAGACGTCAACTTTTTTGGTCTATTATGAGGCAATCATCCTCTTCTTAGCTCTCCTTATCAATACCTTCCTTTCCCTTTCCCTTTCCCTTCCTTTTCATACATTCATGACCTTGACCCACTTTTCAATACAATATATCAATCATTACATCATACTTATTTCAGGTTTTAATGGTAATAAATCATCCTCCTCACCTCTGTTTTAGAATCGGTTATCTTACCCTACTGGTGTTCTATATTTAAAAAAAAGTTAATCCTGTTTGAGTTTGTAAAAATTGGCATTTATAAATTTCGCCACTATGTCAATTTATGTATAGTCAGGTAAATATTTTTATAATTAATTGTTGTAGGCGTTACTTGTTGAAACTTCATATTTAAAATAGAAAGCTAATAAAACGACCAAAAGTTTCAATTATAATTTTATTAATCACAACAATTGTTTCGCCAAACATTGGCTTCTTCAGGTAAAGATGAGTCTGATTAACAAGTTACAAATATCGGTTTATATGTATATAAACGGTAAAGACTAAGTAAAGTGAGAAATAAGTGGGGCAATTAAATTTTGAAAACAAATTTAACAAAGGAGATCTATTAACTTTGATTTGATCATTAAGTAAAACATTTAATTTATTATATTTAATAATATACAAACTTTCTGTTAAACTGAGTTTAATACTATTGGGTAATTCTTTTAAAATTTTGAAATTATCATTAAAAGAGTGTTTTTTTAAACAACAAATGTTCAGCGTAGGTAGAATCCATTTTTTTATTGATGTAGTTACGTTTACGTTCACAAATCCTATGAATGAAAAATTTCCCAGTTTGACCAACATAGACTTGATTGCAGTCACCACATTCAAGTAAATAAACTATGTCTTAATTTTACAGAAATATCTCCTAAGTATGTGATAGATCAATACTTATTTGAATTGGAGTTAATTACGGGGTAGATAAGATTTAATATTTTTTATAGAGTCTTTTGTTAAATAAAGTTTGTTTTAAGCTAACTAGATAGCCGTTCATAATTTCAAAATTATTTTTGTTTAAGGGAAGATAAACTAATCTATGTAACAGGGAAATTTAAAAAAGCTGCTATTTTATGATTAAAGGGATGGAACGATTTAGCGTGTATAACCATATCCGTATGGGTGGGTTTATGAAATATAGAAAATTAATGTTTGTTGTTAATATTACTTATAGTTAACTCAAAAAAATTAATAGACTTACTTATTTCCATTTCGTTTGTAAATTTAATAGAAGGAGGTAATTTATTTAGGAAATTAAAAGGATTATTAAGTTGATGATCAGAACCATTAAAACAAAAACAAGTATGTCATCTACCTACATATCGATACCAATCCCAAAAAAATGGCCAGAAACAATTGTTGTGATTAATAAAATCATAATTGATACTTTTACTCGTTTTATTCGCTTTCTATTTTAAATATTTTTATGATCTTTCGATGTATACGATTATTTGATTATTATTATATACATAAAATAATACAAATTCAATTTCATGAATAGCGTACATTCGACAGAGGGGAGAAGGGGAACATTTACACTCCGTAACCTAATCCACATAATAAAAAGGGAAAAAAAGCGTTAATTTAACATGTATAACAAAATAGAAAAAATTTAAAAACACAACGTAGTTGTAAAATGTAATTTATTAATGTCACTATAATGATTTCGGCACATGATGCTTTCTTAAAGTGGAGGAATAATATGTTATTATTTATAATAAAAATATGTTATAAACTACGTTGTTTGAATTGTTTATATTATGGAGCTACAATACTTAGAGGCTTTATCAATTCATTTAATTCAAATATTTAAAAATTTATATTTGTATTCAATGGCGCAACTATACCATGACACTTTTGAGGACCAAATTTGTTATAGCGTAAATAGGTTTTGATTTTGGGGTTAAACGTGACGCTACTTATACATACTGATTATCAGTCTTTTTACACTTTGAAAATTGATTTATCGTAGTAGTCAGATGCTGTAATGAATTTATTGTGAAAGTGTTTTTCTTAAATTTTTTTTCCTGTTATTATGATATCCACAAATTAAGTATGTATGTATTTTGACCAGGTGGGCCGACTTCCCCGAGTTAAACCTCGCACATGTGTATCTAATTTCAGATTAGTCTTTCTGGTATGGCAGTTGATATGTGTAAGCAATTAAGGAATATGTCCACACGCCCTCGGAAAGTTATTTCTGAGGATATCGTGGCCAGTCCTGGACGGCAGATTAAAGTCCTGGCCATTTCCATGTGCAAATATACTAACTGCTATTACCAGCCGGCAAACTTCTCTTTGCATGGGCATGAAGGACTGCCGGTCGGGTACCCACCCTCGTTCTAATATTCATCGAATTCATGTCAACACATTAACATTCAAAAGTTTTTTGCATAAATATCTGCCTCTGCTTTACAAGTTGACTCGAACAATGTCAATTTATGCATATTAATGATAACGTAAGTACACAAGATTCACTTGGAAATCGACGCGGCCTGGCCCACAAAGAGAAATGAGTACAGTGAGGCAGCATCGAGGGGCACTACTTCCCAAATTTTTAGGCAAGTATATAATTACAAGAAAGTTATGTGAGGCTCAAAGTTTTTAGGGGAAGAATCATGAACACGAGGTCTGTTTAACTTTTGAACTTACACATTTATAAAGAAAAGGAACGAGTTTTAATACTTACAACTGCAGATAAAGACTCTTGCTATTTTATTATGTACATTCTTTGAAAATTTGCACACAGAGTAGCAGTTGGTGAAACTTTGGGGAAAAAACGATTCCATTGACGTTCTCACCAAATTTTAAAAAAATTTTCCTGGATGACGGCCATAAAGCCCAATATCCAACAATACTATTTTTTTTTAAAATAACTTCCCAAACCCAAATTTGGGAAAAATTTTGATTTTTTCTTAAAAATACTTAAATATTAAAAAAAGGATTAGATTAGTATCATAAGTAAATATTTCTACAGATGGAATTAGTGGTGATGCAATTAAAAAAAAACGCCATAATTATAAGATTGAAAACCATTTGGGCACGCACCTCCATATTCTATTCCAAAAAATTTTCGCATTTTACAAAAAACTTAAACATCAATACCTTTAACTACCTACATATTTGTGCAGTACCAAAAATCTAATTTATATATTCCTCTACTCCTGTTTCCGTTTACTATTTTGCACAAAGCTCTCTGTTCTTCTACACTTTCCAAAACCTTCTCATTTCCTTTTCTGTCTTTGGTATTTTCAAAATTCACTTATAACCCCCTCACTTTCAAACACTTCTATCTTTTTCATTACCACTTCACTTATCGTCCTGCTCACGCTTCCTAAAATAATCTTTTTCCAATGTTTATATTAACCGTATGCAAACATAGAATGAGTGGAGGGGGCAGGGGTGTTTTTTGTATAATGCATACTAGAAAAGTATTTATAGGCTGATGTAGAGGTGGGAGGGAAGGTAGGAAATACTAATTTGGGTTTCCCAAGTAATTTTGGGTAATGTAATATTGTAACAAAAATCTAGAGTAACTTTTATATTGTTACGTAAGGGCTGTTCATAAAATAAGTCACAATAAAATTAGTTTTTTTTGACCCCTCCCCCCCGGTTGTCAAGCTGTCACACTTTCTGTGTTTCCCCCCTGTAAATATTACGTCAAAAAAAACTAAACACTCCCCCCTGAACACAATAAATTTTGATTGATAATACAAAAATTTTTTGATAGTCAAAAACATTAATTTTATTTTCATAATAAAATTTAAATAAATTAATAAATATCTTTTGTAACGAACAAATAAATAATATTTCTATTTAACAGAGGTCCAAGGATTCTGTTAAATTCAGTAAAGTTTTTGATGAACGGTGAACGTCACGTTGCCGTAGACCCCCTGTCCCCCTTGTCACATCTTATCACACTCAGCAAGCCCCCACCCCCCTTTGTATGCGAACGTATTTTATGAACGGCCCCAAATTTTTAAAATCTCAAGTTTTTTTCTAGCACTTTTTATTGATTAATTCGAACACAAAATAACAACAATTTAATTTAAAATACATATTATAAAAACACCAGGTAATTTTGTTTTAGGCAAATAGTAAGTAAATCTATAATCTCGTTTATTATTATTGTTTTAAAACTTTATTGGTTTGTAAATGAGTTTCAACTATTGTAATTACTTCGTCCGGAGGAATGCTTGCAAATAAGTTTATTAATAATAAATAAAAAAAAAATTACCTGGTGTTTGATAATATGTATTTTGAACAACAACAGGGCCTTGCAATGGGAAACCCGCTGAGCCCGTTGTTAGCAGAGATGTTCATAAACAAACTAGAAATTAAACATAACAACCTATTCAAAAAATGTTTATACTATTACCGATATGTAGAAGATATTTTGGTTTTTTTTTAATGGAACAGATAGACAACTAAATAATTTCTTTAACATACTAAATAAATTACACCCCAAAAAATTAAATTCACTCTAGAAGTAGAAGTTAATAAATCCATTAATTTTTTAGACTTGACAATTAAAAATTTTAAAAATAATAAACACTCCTTTGATATTTTCCAAAAAAAAAATCACAAACAGATACTATTTCATTCGCGTCTCCATAGACTTTTAACAGTTCCTTTATCTAACGATAATTATAAAAAAGAGCTCGATAGGATCTATATTATTGCAATTAATAATGGGTATGAACCTTCATTAATAACTTCATTACTGGACAAAAAAAAAATCAAACAAAACACTAAAATTAGTTTATCCACTTAATAGAACAAAACCTACAAATTTCTGTTCAATTTCATTTTTTTGGCAAAATTTCAACTTCAGCAGGTAAATACATATCTAAATTTACAGATAAATTCGTATCATTTAAAACTAACAATAAATTAAGCATTTTCATTAAAAAAAAATAAGGACCCCACTAAAAAAGAATCAAAATCAGGGATTTACAAACTCAATTGCGGATCCTGCAATAAAGCGTATATAGGTCAGACAGGAAGATGTTTTAGTGAAAGACTGAAAGAACACAGGATTGACATTCATAATACCCTTTCACTTTCCTAGTTATAGTTGTTTACATCTTCGGTCATTTCGTTATCGCAACAGCTTCACTTTTTGTCAAGTTTTTTTTTCACGAGATTGCCAGCGACAAAAAAAATGCTTTGTTTGTTTTACTTTTTATTTCAAAGATACTTTGTCGTATTTTTTTTTATAAAATCTACCAGATACTGTTATGCTTGAGCAAGATGACAAAAGTGATGGGTTTCTGGGTGATTTCAAAAAGACATGTAGGTGCAATTCTACTATCTCATCAATATTATTTGCAATAATAGAATGGATATAATTTATGTAACTTAGAAGAAAACAATTGCAGATTCGAATTTACTATAATATCTTTCAACTATGCAATAGGATCTTGCTTACTTTGCTAATAATAGCCCTCTTCAGTTTCATTTCACATAAAAATTTTAATATTGCTTACATAAATGTAAATTAATATTTAAATTAGAACCACGACCTGAAAGTGAAGATGGTCAACTGCTTTGAAGCTGAACCTCAGAAGGCACAAGCAAGACTCAAGAAGTCCTTAGCCAGCGTTTTGGTAACCCTCAAATAATGAATATTTTAACTAGAATTAATTTTTATTTGACCAAAGAAAAACGACCCATTTCTTTTTTTTTACTGAAAGTATCCAATAAAGAGTTGTAATGAGGTAATTTAAATGATCTGTATAGTTGTCTACACGCCTGATTCTTATAACTTAACAGTTTGCTAGTATTTTAAATGTTCAACTTATTCTGTAACAATCATATCAAACAATCTGAAAATGTAACAGCAGATCCTCCACTCAAGTTAACTAATTGCAGGCATGTTTTTTTAAAAACTAGCATAAGGTGTTTTATTAATAATTTAAAATTTAATACATTTGACTTGTGACAAAACCGAATAAATTGAACTCATGACGTTATTATGTTTTAGTCGATTTATTTAATTACGTTAGAAAATAAATAAATAAATAATTTTGAAAATTGTTAAATTAAGATGTTCCTACATTAGCTTCGTTTAAGCAATTAAAGACAAATTTTTCGAAATAGAAAAAAAGGGGGTTTTTTTATCATTGTTAGTTCTTAAAAAAACTTAGGTACTATAGACAACGTATAAAGGTACATATATACTTTATTTTCAATACGATTTTAAAATTGTTTCTTTATCTATTGGTATTTTACTACAGTGTTATGATATAAGCACCTGTATTTTCCCCACTTTCTAAAATAGAATGAATGGGCATCGTATCAGTTACGATTTATACTCCTTAAAATGACCTTTTAGAGGCCGAAAAAAATATTGTCGAAAAATAAACAATTTTTTTTGAAGCATTATTTTTGCATATTCTTAAAATATTAAAAATGCTCCATCTACAATACATCCGCGAAAGCTTAAGTATTGTGAGAAATATGATTTCAAAAAAAAGAAAAAAATAGGCCTTCATGTAACAAGGAAATCGAAGAACGTGAAAAAAAAAGGCGGAAAACCCGCAACAAACGAGCCTTATAGCTGCCGTCGATCTGGAGAAATGGCTTTATAAAAGCCGTGCTTTGCATGAAATCTTTTCCCACTTCCGGATATTTTGGGGGGAAGGAGTGGTAGCGTGGCCGGGCGCGACGTTAGCGGCGCGCGTTCGTGCAAAAAGGCATGAGGTGTTCGCGAAACGTGTCGTCGAAGCAAAAATTGTGCCTATGCAGAAGCCCTTGGTTGCCCTTTTATTGCCTTTATTAAATTTTTATCCCTAGCATGTGCCCGATATGTATATTGTCGGTCAATCCCTATAACAGGCCGGTCTCCGTTATCCCTCTTGTACTTCATAAATATGCCTATAAAGCAAACGAAGAGCGAATTTTTGTGTCCCTTAAACAAACCCCTTTTTCAAAACAATTTATAAAAATTGTTAAACAACAAAAGGATAACTGATTTGATAATTGTTTTCACATGTTTGTTGTATTACGCATCATATAAGTAGTTTCTGATTTTAATAATGTTTGAATTTTGGATTGTGAGTACTAAACAGTAAAGAAAATAAGAACATACTGTGAGTAACAGAAAATAATTATGTTAAGGCAAACCAGGACGCGTGAAGAATACATTTCAGTACTCATTAACTCACCACTCTTCACTACAGATTCGAAAATTGATCCGAATCACACGCTCAAACTGTGCTGCCTGGAGTCATGTGCACAATTCCCTAAAACCAGGGGCATCTTATTTTCACAACCATTCGCTAAAAGTAATTTAATCTAGGTTTTCCCGTGCCTCCCTTTACTCCTGTTTTTTGCCTCTAATAAATCCATAACTATCATACTATGCCTCAGAAGGTACTTTATCATTAATTTTTGTTCCTTTACGTCACCAAACAATTTTCTTCAACCATCCCCACTCTGTTTAAATTTCTTAAGAAGTAAATCGTGATTCACTTATTATTTCTAATTAATAACACCCATAAAATAATAATAACGTCATCGAAAGAATGAAAACGCCCTTAAAAGGAAGAAAAACGAGAATGTTACGACTTTTTTTATGCCATTAAGTACTTACAATTTTTGATTTTAATTATGTTTGGAATTTGGAATACAAATACTCGTCAATAATATAAATAAGGACGTGCTGCGATGTAACAGGAAACAGCGTCAATAGAAAGCAGGAAGGTATTAAGGATGAAAGATTTTCCAATTTTACAAGATTCGAAAATTAATTGAACACTTTTTCCTACTCGGACAAATATCAGCATTCCCAAACAGCAGGATACCCTTCATCCTCTGAACTCCTGTTTCTGTCTCTAATAAGCCCATGTCTAGGTCACTATGCCTTAGAAGGTACCCTATCATTATTTCTCTTCCTTTCCTTCACCAAACAATTTTCTTCAAAAAAACCTCACTCTATTTACATATTTTAAGAATTAAAAACGTGATTAACTGATTATTTCTAATTAATAATACCCATAAAATAATAATAACGTCCTCGAAAGAATGAAAACGCCCTTAAAAGGAAGAAAAACGAGAATGTTTTCGACTTGTTTTTTTCTTATGCCATTAAGTACTTACAATTTTTGATTTTAATTATGTTTGGAATTTGGAATACAAGTACTCGTCAATTGTCGCGTCAGGTGAATTTCACCGCACAACAATATATCTAAATAAACCACGCAAGAAAAAGATACTACGTAATTTATTGATTGGGATACAATGATCAAACGCAGCGAGGTTATCGTACCGACTACTAACAGACTTACTGAGGACCTCTCTCTAACGATTGGATTTAAGAAGTCTATGCTGAATAAAAAAGTAACGTGTGCAAAAATTTCCCTTCAGCAAGCACCCAATAAGCGCACGTTTTACGGGTACAAGGGCAAGTTGTGATTCATAAAATAGTGGTACGACACCTCGCCGTTACAAGAATAAAAATAAAGATCAATATTCCAACATTCTCCCACCTGAGGAACATTTTGTAACGACAATAATGGGACTCACAAAACAATAAAGTAAAAACAATATTTTAACAAATGGAACAGACTTATATTTAAACACCCAATCGCTGGGGTTTCTTGGACACCCGACCACAACGAGTAACAACGGGTGCTCTGCTTTCATTGATCACTCCCGAACTCCCGATCACTTCACTTTCACAAATTGGTGGAGGATGCCCCATCTTTGTATGTAGATTTTCTCTGTTTTCCACAACAACCTCCGCCGGGGAAGGATCTATACACTCGAGGGGATGAAGACGTTGAAGTGGTCTCAGCAGTTGCCCTCTGGCCGTGTCCACGTTGACCAACCGCACTCTTTTGTCCTTTCCCGGAATAGGTTCGACAACGCGACCGAGCGTCCAATTTATACGTTTATCCGTATCGTTGCCGATCAGAACAACCTCGCCTAACTTCACGTCACGACGCGGCTTTCGGTCGAAAAATGTCTTTAATTGTCCCAAGTATTCGGTCCGAAACCGTTTCCGCAGATCATCACGCAATTTTTGTTTATAGAGCAATTTTCGACACAATGATGATCTGTCTATATTGTCGTAATCCGGGATACCGTATTCTAGTCGTTCAGATAAAAACATCGAGGGAGTGAGCGGAACTAGTTCTCCGGGATCGTTGGATACATATGTTATGTAAGAGGTCGTTTATTGATGATCATTTCACAATCGCAAATTATTGTATATAAATCCTCATAGTTTAGGCTGGCGCGTCCCAAAACTTTTCACAAGAGTCCCTTAAGGATCCCAATCAAGCGTTCCCAGCACCCGCCCCACCAAGGCGCACTTGGAGGATTGAATTTTCACACTATACGTTGCGCTGTAGAACTTTTCTCAATTTCGTTCCAGTTCAATTGTGATAACGCGTTTTCCGTTCCTACAAAATTGGTACCGTTATAACTATATATGGTTTTTGGACGGCCCCGTCTAGCTATGAATCTGCGCAAAGCTTGAATAAAAGCATGAGTCGACAATGAATCCACAAGTTCCAAATGAACCGCACGCTATACCGCACAGGTGATCATACAGACCCATACCTTTTCTCCCGTGTTCAACTGCAACGAGCCTGCCATATCAATGCCCAACACTTCAAACACCGACGCATCCCGCACTCTGTCCAAAGGTAAAGAAGGAGATTCTACTTGAAATGGGCTACTACTATATGTTTTACAAACGGTGCATTTGGTGATCGCGGTTCTAACGGTGCGTCTGCCTCTTAGAATCCAATATTTTTCTGTAAGAATTCCCAGAAGACACTGAGTTCCTGCATAAGATGAGTTATTATGTTTTTCCCAAAAATTAATGCCGTGACGGTTGGATGATTACTGGGTAGAATAATCGGGAAACGAAATGATTTATTATCATTCCTATTTGATATTCTTGACTTTAAACGAATGAGTCCATATTCATCACGAAAGTAATCGAGACCTCGTAACATTTTATTGTTACTGTCCGAGAAATGCACGTGTTGTATAACTTTGATGATAAACCTCTCTGCCTCATCCAATTCAACAGCAGATATTTCACCCGTGTGCTTTTCCCTCATAGTTAAGTGTCTTTTTATGTTGCTGACAAAGCGGAAAATCCAACCAATCATTCTAATGGTTTTTGAATATTTAGAAAAATAAGTCAAGTGCCAGAAGTCAGACTCGGTATTTAAGATTACGGTGACTAGTTTCTTTTTTCGTTCAGCGGAAATTTCTTCTTCATTGTAATCTTCTATACCATGAGGCCATGTTTGAGGTTCCCCGTAAAGCCAATATGGCCCCTCCCACCATTTTGATTCAAATAGATATTTTGGTGAGCAGCCACGGGAAGGTAAATCAGCAGGATTCTGATCACCAGGCACATGCCTCCAATTTTCAGGTGTCGTTAAATTGCGAATCTCGGTTACCCTGTTCCACACAAATGTACTCCATTCTTCCTTGTTTTGGATCCAGGACAAAATAGTTGTTGAGTCAGTCCAAAAAAAAGATTGCATTACATCACACGACAAACTTTCTCTAACAATGGCATACAATCCGGCTCCAATAACAGCTCCCACTAATTCAAGCCTGGGTATCGTTAGATTTCTCAGAGGTGCGACTCTCGCTTTGGCACCCAGTAGATTCACAATTACTTGACTACCTTTAACTACTCTAAAGAAGACCACCGAAGAATATGCATTCTTACTCGCATCGCAGAACGTATGCAAACTCACATGATCAATACCCTCGCACCCGGCACTTATCCATCTTGGAATTTCTATTTTCTGTAGATAAGACAGGTCTCTCAACCATTCGCGAAAGGCGTTCTCGATCGAAGCATCCACCGGTTTGTCCCACGATAACTGTTTTTCCCAAGTTCGCTGCAAAAGTAATTTAGGCACCAAAGTGGCAGGGCATGTGTACCCAATTACATCAAATACACGTTGAGTAATCGAAAGTATCAATCTTTTGGTAACAATCACATCCTCACCTGCAGCGGAGTCAGTGCAATATCCTGTATTTATTTTTAATGTGTCTTTGCCTTTGCACCAAATAAGACCCAACAAGGGCACGGCCTTTTCTTCTTTTACAGAATCGTCCGTGAATTCCCACCCTCTCAAATCAAATTGAGCCTCTTGCATAATAAGTCTGGCTTCGTTAACGAATCGTTTTAGTTCTGTTTGGTTTGAAACGTTGATAACGCAGTTGTCGACATAAAAACTTCTCATCAACTTATGAACCGCGTCCAGTGAATAAATAGCAATTCCCCTTCGGCATTTTTCCAGGCAAACTGACAGATGGTATTCAATCGTAGCTCCCAGAAGGAAAGGACTGATATTAACTCCAAAAACTACCCGCTTATGCCGATAAACTGTTTCATTTCCATCTGGATTAATCCACAGGAATTTCAAAAAATCGCGATCCTTTTCATTAACTGCTATCTGTAGAAAAGCTTTGCGAATGTCAGCCACAACTCCAAATTGCTTTTCTCTAAATCTAAGCAGAATAGAAGGGGTTGACTCAATCAAATTCATTCCTTTCTCGAGACAGTGGTTGAGGGATGGTTTGTTCTTTTCACGAGCAGACGCGTCAAAAACTGGTCTGATTTTTGTCGTGCTGTTACACTTCAATACAGGCCGATGAGGAAGATAATGTCCATGGCTTTTGTCGTCTCTATCAATCTGCTCAATAATGTCTTCTGATAACCACTCTTGAAATACGGCGTCATAAGCCTCTATCAGGTGTTCATTCTTTAATTTCCTCATGGGCGAATTTAACCTCTTTTGGGCGATTCCATAATTTGTAGGTAGAGGGGGGTGATCTTCCAACCAGGGCAACCTCACTTCGTAGCGCTTGTAATCGTTTACTTTTACAGTTTGTAGAAAAAGTTCTTTCGCCGCGGCAGCCATTTCTTTTCCAGACTTCTTCTCGGATGGTTCTCTTATGCCCAGTACATCAAGCTCCCCAAAAGGGCAGCTATGGAAGCCTCTTTTATCAGAAGAGACAAAGTGGTCATTGCAATCGACGAAGTAATTTTTCCCATTAACGTCCAACCCACGGTTGTTTCAATGGCAACCAGACCACATTGCAGTACATGCTTCCCTCCGGTATAAAGTTTTCCTGCGACATCTGCCCCCAATAAAAGTTCTATCGGACCGTCGTCCTTAGTATCGGAGATTTCAATACCTAGGTTATTAATTTCCTGCAGCCAAGGTCCTTGGAATACAGTTGATAAATCGTTACAAATGATACGTTGGTCGAGAGCCTCAAAAGTACACGAATTATCTCCCTTACAAATGGTGACATCATAACATTGGTGACTATTCACAGTTTCCGTACCACCGAAAAGGCTATGAACCAATTTCTCTTTACGTGTTGGTAAGTAACCTAACTGTGTCGCCGTGGACTTCAAAATGTACGATCTCTGGAAACCTGTGTCAATTAGAGCCCGAGCCTCCTGCAACCCGTCCATTCCCTTTAGAGCGACACGCAATGTTTGCAAAAATACAAGTGTGCCCGTCTGATTGGCTAATGCTTTGTCTTTTATAACATTCTTGTCAACGACAGTAGTCTTATCATTTGTCTTTTGTTTGTTGACAGGCAAATCGGGACACATCAATGCGCTGTGTGGCTTTGCGCATACTACACATTGTAAACGGCCTCAACACTTCCTACTTTGGTGACCAACATTCAGACAACGAAAACAAGCGCGCTTTTCGGTCAAAACTTTTTTCTTATCTTCCAAAGAAAGTTTTCGCGCTTTGAAACAAGAATTGCTATTATTAGTACCTTCGCAGAAAACGCATTTGGTAGTTTCGCAGTTTATCAGATCCGTCGCGGTGGGAATCGCTTGAGATTTCGTTGGCCTCTTTTTTCTGACAACACCGATGTCAGAGTTTCCAACAGATGAAACCGAGGTCAAACCGAATCCTTCCGCTGCAAGTACGATACGCTGCTCGTTTTCGACTTCGTTTCTCAAAAAGTTCATCAAATTTTGAAGACGGGTTGTTAGAGTACTATCGTCAAGTTCCGTTAAACTACCACTCGAAGAGCCGCGTGATTGTAGATTGTTCAAAACAGATCGTTGCCAAGCTCTTAACAAATCGTTTGTCAAACACGATTCAATCAGCGGGAAAAGCATCGCGGAACATTTATCTGAAGTGATCCCCCAAAGTCTCTAACGCACGCAACTGCGTTTCGATTCTGTCATATAACGCGGAAAGCTGCATTTTTTCTTGTGAGACAGCATTATGTATAATAAGTCTCAATAATTCGCGTACATAGACTTCCACTTGTAAATCTTCCCGACCAAAACGCGATTGCATACTTTCGACTATTTTTGGATAATTTTCGCCCATCGCGGGAAAACTCTCTACAAGTTGCCTCGCTCGACTCCCCTCGATTGTCGCTTGAATTATATACTCGACTTTATCATGATTGTCGATGTCCGCATCTTCGTGTATCTTTTTGAATTGCGCCCAAAACGATAACCAGTCTTTAATATCACCACCGAACCGTTTAAATTCAATTTTAGGTAATTTAAATTTACGCCTACCTGTGACAGCGGCTTCACTTACCACCGAACGTCTATCATCCCGTTGACCTAGATCGATTCCAACGGCGGACGATCGACTCGAAATTCCCATGTCCGTCACAGCGGAAGCGTATCCCAAGGAAGTTTCTTTTGTAAACGTCCGCGGCTACAACTTCTTTCAGTAAGTCGTCCTCCTCGGCGGTTTCCAAAAGAGCCTCGTATATTGCAGAATCCATAATTTTAATCTCTTCAAATTTCGATTCCAGCATTCCATATGAAATTGTTACATGCTGTTTGTCGGGAGTCTCGGTCGTCTTCCAAAGTGCGTCAAGTTCGTTGAAAACACGCGTAAATGATGCCCTAAGCACACCCCGATTTTTCCGTTTTTTATCCAACTCGGTGGCCATTTTCTACAAACTCGGTTCACAACCACGGAACGTTATTAAAATGAGAATGGACAAATAACGCCGTAAAATTTTGCGAAAATTCCACAATCTACTTTAGAACGTAAGTACTTTCATGGCACTAACACCCTGTACGTATTGGTCACTATGCGCAGTCCTGTCACGGTCGCCAATAAATGTCGCGTCAGGTGAATTTCACCGCACAACAATATATCTAAATAAACC